>CM038217.1:86462564-86592564 GCA_021442155.1 Cymbidium sinense | reverse complement strand
AATTTATGTCATTTTTTTCAAGTCTATTTTGCCTTAATTATTGAGATTATGTTTAGGGCATTCCAATGGAAGCAATTTGATGGTTGCTTTGATGGTTTATTTGGGGTATTTTGCATCTGTACTCTCTGTACCTCTTTGGAGGGTACAGATCATTTATGGACTTCTTTTGCCAGTATATTTTACCCACTTCTTTTGATTATGTTTAGGGCATTCCAATGGAAGCATTTGGAGGCTATTTGGATGGTTTCTGGTAGGTATTTTGCATATGTACTCTCTGTACCTCTTTGGAGGGTACAGATCATTTATGGACTTCTTTTGCCAGTTTATTTTGCCTACTTCTTTTGATTATGTTTAGGGCATTCCAATGGAAGTATTTGGAGGCTATTTGGATAATTTATCGTGGGTATTTTGCATCTGTACTCTCTGTACCTCTTTGGAGGGTACAGGGCATTTATGGCCTTTTTTCAGTTTATTTTGCCTGTTTCTTGAGATTATGTTCATTACATTACAATGAAAGCAATTTGAAAGCTGTTTGGATGGTTTTTGGGGGGGTGCATTCTGCTCACTCTTTGGAGGGAGCATTTAGAACAATTTGGAAGCTGTTCGCTTGGTTTTGATGGGTGATTTGCATTTGTACTCATTACCTACTGACTTTTCTTTTTGAAGTTTACCATGTCTGGAAAAAGGATAACTTCGAGATGCTGGACTACCACTGTAAGAACTGTGTTCGATAATATTGCAAGACGCTTACCGGAAGACCGACATTTTAAAGAGGCTTCATCTCCATCAATTCATTAGACTCCACAGAATTAAGCAAGACCCGGTTGCCATTACATCGATCCTGTCTTGCTGGGACATAGAAAAGCAAGCTTTCTTATTGGGTGGGCAGTGCATTCCTTTCACCCCGATGAAGTTGCAGTGATGATAGGGATGCCAAATAGAGGGGAGAAGGTTGTATGGCAGAAATCCCCGTTGTCGCAGTTCAGTTCATCGGACTACAAGAATCAACTTGAGAATTCAGATGGCTCATTGCCTGTAGCACAGTTTGTGCAGTTGTATATACATATTCTGCTATCAAATTTATTTTTTATATATCACAATCACAGGGTGGCATCAGAATTGATTGCCTACACCGATGACATAGATAGATTTGTTGAATACAATTGGGTAGAGGCCATTTGGGACTTTCTGGTTTCCCAATTTGATATTATTACATCAAAGATTCACCCGGGGTAGCTACATGAGTGGTTTTGTCACTCTTGATGGTATGCTATATCTTGAAATGTGTAATTTAATGTGTTGAAGTTTCTTGTTTAAAATATTTATTGTAGATATGGGGTGAGCACATAAGCATCATAAGCGTCATTTCCATATATGCAAAGCCATCGCGATGGGAAAAAATAGAGTTTCCAAATAATACTTTCACTGGTTTGGGAGGAAATCAGGTGACATATAATAATATCACTTAGTTCATATAAGAATGTCTTTATTTATGTTGTATGTCTTCACATTTTCTTATCGGTTTATCACAGGTCTGCCTTTCATTCGAGGACATATTAGAAGAGGAGAACTGCTCCTTCAGTCAGTGTCCCCTGCCCAAGCATCTACACATGTCGAGGGCAGATAGTCCCATTTTAAGTCCAATTAGTGCAGCCCCCACTGAGTCTCCATATGTCTCTCCTCGATATTCTCCCCCATCCAGTGTATCTAGCTTGCCCTCTGCTACTACCCCACAGACTTTGCGGTGGAGAGGATACTGCGTTTTGGACTTGAAAGATGATCATCTTTCATGCAACAATGATGGAGAGGATGGATGGGCTTGATTTGGGTTGCTTCTCGAGGAAGTTCTTGCCCGGTGGTCCACCCCAAGTGTGGGGAGGTTCCCTGTGGGGTCACTGTGGGAAACTCTTGAGAAAGAGCTTCCCCTGTGGAGGGTACCCCTGGGGAGGCTACCACTTGGAAAGCCCCTGAGGAGGGTACCGTAGAGGAAGCTCTTGTGGAGGCTACCACAGGAGATCCACTATGGAGTTGGATACTTTCAACGGGGAAGCCCATGTGGAATTGACCGTAGGAGAAGTTCTTGTGGAGGCCTCCACTACACATGTGATGCTTCAATGATTGGCGTTGTGTGAAAGCTCAGCAGATAAGAAAGAGGAAAGCTATTAGTTCCCCCTTCACACACACTTACAGAAAGTCATGAGCAAGAATAAGTGATGTGGTGACCTCCACTCAAGATGAGAAGCCAGCAGTAGAGGTATTAAGTTACTTTCATTTAAATTTGAGATAATAGAAATAGATTTCACTAAATATTTTTATAGGTTCACAGAGATGAGGTCGATTAGTCGATTACCCACGAGGTATGAAAAACACTAGATCGATCCTTAATTCATAGTGAATCTAGATCTTCATCACTAACTTTCGACATCAGTAATTTCCTTGCAGCCATCAAAGGCACTTTATGTTGTTGAGTTCTCATCCAGAGCTATTTTGCCTAAGCTGATGCTCGATCTTATTGACACATCATGCTCCCGATTGAGGACAAGTCAATCTTCAATAAGCTCCTTCATACATAAAATAACCTATTCGTTTAATTAAGCTCACTTTAAAATATTTATCACTTGCAGGGGTGATACAGTATTCGCAGATTGGGAATATCATTATTGCATGAGGGCAGATCGATGAGTTGCTCACAGATCAATATCTCTCAGATGCACACATTGATGCCTTCGTATTTTTGCTGGCCGAGAAGTATTCGCTCTGTCCGGGGCTGTATGTCCCCTATTTGTACATTTCATGCTTGCATTGGGTATGTTACCCCACAGGAATGTTGGGTATTATAATTCAATTCTTATTTATTTAAATAAAAGCTATAATCTATAATCATTCTCTTCTTTTCCTGCAGAGTTATGCCAGGTACGGCCTAAAGACGGAAAGCAAAATGTTTATCCAACATGTCACCGTGTGTAGAGCTAGTTAATCTTCGCCAGATATAGATAATCAACACTGGACACTCCTGGTTGGGCATATGAAGTCAGGGGCCTGGTATTTTTATGACTCATTACCCAAATCAACCCATAAGAGCATTCTTCCTGAGATTATAAGAACAGTTTTCAAATTTGGTTCCTCTTAACTATTTTTTTTCCTGGGCCAACTTGTTGAGATTATGTTCTTGCTATTCAGATCAAATTACTTGTTGAAGATGCTGGCCAGTCTTTTCCGAGCGATCCCAAAAAATGGCCAATTGAAATGGTGAGTGGGATACCAGTCCAAGAAAATAGTGTCGACTGCGGAATGTTTGTCTGCAAATACATGGAGGCAAAGAATCAAGAAACCTCCAGGATGGTAGACCACCGTGATTGGCCAAAGAAGATGAATATATTTAGGGCTGAGTTCGCTTACGCTATATTTTGTTTGGGACTTAAAGATCCAAATTGAGAACAATAGTATTTAGTTTGATATAGAATTTTGTATAATGCATTGGTTTAGTGGCTTCGAAGACTTAGCTATTTTTGTTGAAGTGAATGGATCGTTTATGGATCTGGGATGATATTTTACTCTGCTTTTTGTAACTTCTTTTCTCTCATTTCATATAGTTTGATTTCACTAATATTTTACTCTGGGATGATATTTTACTCCAAAGAATCATATTTTATCTTATGGATTTTATTTTGGGGCTATACTCTTGAAAGAAATCATTTAAAATCATTTTAATGGTATGGTCATTTTGTTATGAGCGTAATACATAAAATTAATGCACGCAATGCATAAAATAAATGTTATCCAGCATAATGCATAAAATTAATGCATAAAATTAAATTAGGGATTACTGGCCATTAGGGATTATCTTTTTTTTAAAAGTTTCATTGTAAAATTATTGTGGTTGATGTAAGTAAATTTTTTATTGTAAAATCATGATAGTTTAACAGTTTTAATTTTAACTCATATGTATTAAAATACGATTATGATTGTTGTTAGCTATTTTTTTATTATGAAAATAAAGCAGTTAAAAAAATTAACTCATATGTATTCTTAGTATGCTCATGCTCGAGTGAAATGAAGTTGAATATTAACTTGAATCTTATCAGACTGACTTGTCTATTTATTTAGATGAAACAAAAATTAGTTAATCTATTATAAAAAATAGTATTTTTTTCGTCGCATTGCAATATGAAAAATTTAATTCTATAACCTGTAATGAAACTTGAAAGAGATAACTTTTAACATTTAATTATATAATAATTATTTTCAATTACTGAATATTGTAAATACAATAGATTAAGAGGCTTTTTAAATTTGTCACCACATTATGAGATTAAATTTGCCAACTAAATTTTTGGACTAGATAGTCCATAAATGATCTGTACCCTCCAAAGAGGTACAGAGAGTACAGATGCAAAAAACATAAATAAACCATCCAAGCAACCATCAAATTGCTTCCATTGGAATGCCCTAAACATAATCTCAAGAAACAGGAAAAATAAACTTGATCCGGGAGTCCCTAAATACTCTGTACCCTCCAAAGAGGTACATAAAGTACAGATGCAAAAAAAAAACACCTAGAAATCATCCAAGCAGCCATCAAATTGCTTCCATTGAAATGTAATGAACATCATCTAAAGAAACAGGCAAAATAAACTGGAAAAAGAACTCTTAAATATGCTTCCAAAGAGGTACAGTGATACAAAAATACCCAAAATCATCCAAGCAGCTATCAAATTGCTTCCATTGGAATGCCCTAAATACAGTCTCAATAATTAGAAAAATAAAATGAAAAAAGAAGTCCCTAAATGCTCTGTACCCTCTAAAGAGGTACAGAGAGTACGATGCAAAATACCTCCCAGAAACTATACAAACAGCTTTCAAATTGCTTCCATTGTAATGTAATGAACATTATCTCTAGAATCAGGCAAAATAAACTGGAAAAAGGCCATAAATGATCTGTACTCTCAGGAGAGGTACAGAGAGTATAGATGCAAAATACCCCACCCAAACCATCCAAGCAGCTCCAAGATTACTTTCATTGTAATGTAATGAATATTATCTCAAGAAATAGGCAAGAAGTCCCTAAATGCTCCCAGAAACTATCCAAACAGCTTTCAAATTGCTTCCATTATAATGTAATGAACATTATCTCAATAAATGATAAAATAAACTAGAAAAAAATGACATAAATGATCTGTACACTCCAAAGAGGTACAGAGAGTACAGATGCAAAATACCCCCCCCCCCAAACTGTCCAAGTAGCTCCCAGATTGCTTCCATTATAATGTAATGGACATTATCTCAAGAAACAGGCAAAATAAATTGGAAAAAGAAGTCCCTAAATGCTCTGTACCCTCCAAAGAGGTACAGAGAGTACAGATGCAAAAAAATACCCAGAAATCATCCAAGCAGCCATCAAATTGCTTCCATTGGAATGCCTTAAATATAATCTCAATAATCAGGCAAAATAAAATGGAAAAAGAAGTCTCTAAATGCTTTGTACCCTCCAAAGAGGTACAGAGAGTACATATGTTAAAAAACATAAATAAACCATCCAAGCAGTCATCAAATTGCTTCCATTGGAATGCCCTAAACATAATCTCAAGAAACAGGCAAAATAAACTTGATCCGGGAGTCCCTTAATGCTCTGTACCCTCCAAAGAGGTACAGAGAGTATAGATGCAAAATACCCACCAGAAACTATATAAACAGCCTCCAAATGCTTCCATTGGAATGCCCTAAACATAATCAAAAGAAGTAGGCAAAATAAACTGGCAAAAGAAGTCCATAAATGATCTATACCCTCCAAAGAGGTACAGAGAGTACAGATGCAAAATACCCACCATAAACCATCCAAACAGCCTCCAAATTCTTCTATTGGAATGCCCTAAACATAATCAAAAGAAGTAGGCAAAATAAACCTGCAAAAGAAGTTCATAAATGATCTGTACCCTCCAAAGAGGTACAGAGAGTACAGATGCAAAATACCCCAAATAAACCATCCAAGCAACCATCAAATTGCTTCCATTGGAATGCCCTAAACATAATCTCAATAATTAAGGGAAAATAAACTGGAAAAAATGACATAAATTATCTGTACCCTCCAAAGAGGTACAAAGAGTACAGATGCAAAATACCCCCAGAAACCATCCAAATAGCTTTCAAACTGCTTCCATTATAATGTAATGGACATTATCTCTAGAATCAGGCAAAATAAACTGGAAAAAAGGCCATAAATGATCTGTACCCTCAGGAGAGGTACTGAGAGTACAGATGCAAAATACCTCCCTAAACCATCGAAGCAGCTCCCAGATTGCTTTCATTGTAATGTAATGAACATTATCTTAAGAAATAGGAAAAATAAACTAGAAAAAGAAGTCCATAAATGATCTGTACCCTCCAAAGAGGTACAGAGAGTACAGATGCAACAAAACACCCAGAAATCATCCAAGCAGCCATCAAATTGCATCCATTGGAGTGCCCTAAACATAATCTCAAGAAATAGGCAAAATAAACTGGAAGAAAAGACTCAAACGATCTGTACCCTCCAAGAGGTACACAGAGTACATATAGAAAAAACACCTAGAAATCATCCAAACAGCTTTCAAATTGCCTGAACTGGAATGTAATGAATATTATTCGTAGAATCAGGAAAAATAAACTGGAAAAAAGGCAATAAACGATCTATACCCTCAGGAGAGGTACAGATGCAAAACATATTTATTACACATATTTATTTCTACAGTCCAATGATTACAAGATCCTCAGTAGGGGATTAACTCAATCACTATTGCTTACAGAGCTACAAACAGTTCAATGAGAAAATCCCCTAGCTAAATACAGTCTAAATATCTTGGTGTGTATGTTAAGTTAAAGAGAGTCATCTTTGGGACTCTAAAGCATTACAGAAAAGATTGTACAGTCGAAGAACACAAAACTGGATAATGTCATGCATCAAAATATTTTCCTGAAATAATATCCATCATCAGCTTAGTGTACCCTTCAGCCGATTGATTGATTGTGGAGCTCGAGTTAAATTCCTACATATAGAATATCATATTAGTTGATAATTTCTTACGATCGTGTGATATTCTGTACCTCAAAATACTCTGGCATAACAGAGAAAGGTGATGCAACTTGTGAGGAAACACGTTCAACAACACTATCAGACTAAACTTTGGTTTCTGCAATAAAAAAAGTAGAAGGGTTTGAAGATTAACAGTAATATTTAAAATACTAAAAACTAATACGCAAATAGAAAATTACTTTTGGCTTTCTTGGATCTCTCCCAATATCCCTTAAGCCTTGAGTTGGAAACACCCTTTGGACGTTGTTTAACTGGATCCTTTAAGATGTCTTTTCCCTTATCTGTTGTGGTTGACTTCTTCTTCTTAACTGCTTTGTCAGCTGGAGGAGAATTCTCACTTATTATAGAGTTGACATCATCATATAGTTTTTTTAGGGATCCAAGAATATAGTCCTCAGCTCTCTTATAGCCCTATGCCCTGACGCTTATTTGATATGCATATCGACTTATGTGATTCCGAAAAATAATGGCAGTAGCATTTCCATCTTCTTTTCCACATCTCTTAATTTTATGCACTATCAATGTAAATATCCCTCTTTGCTCTGGTAGACCATCGCATGAGAAGATACTTGTCCGGAATGCACAACATCTTTCTAACTAAGAACTCTGATACAGTGGGCACAAAGTAATCCCATCATTTCAAATTTTTTGCAAGTACAAGTTACTTCTAGGGTAGTCCTATCGAAATGCATAGTCTAAATTTTGGATGCATTTTTATTCTCTAAGTTTCTCACCAAATACTCCATGGTGTCACATCGACTTAGTTCGATAGGCCTCCAACTCCATGCAAAAATTCTTCTTCAAACATAGTGTAAACCTTTCTTATATAAAACATAGCTTGTTTTAGAATTGGACTGGTCTTAACAATAAGAACAATCGATGACTGGCTACACTTGAAGTCTTCATCATGTTCATTCCGATGCCATGTCTCCATAACCTTTTCCAACCCCAAGAAACAATCTATGAGCAAACTTGTTGGTTTAGATATTCTGTGACATACATTGTTCGTGGACTCACTACGTTGCGTTGACAAGATGCCCATGCAGAATGAGTCCTTTCGAATCATGGACCACTTGTATCTAATCTTATAAAGCTCGTGACAAGCATGATCATGCAAATTGCCGCATGACCAAGCTTCTTTAAACTCTTCCTCTGAGTCACACTTACTCATGCATTTATAAAATAGCCCTTGTACTATCTTATTACTATTAAAGCAATGAACCTTGGAAGGAGCTTTCTTTGAAATATGCCATTAGCACAACCTATGATGAGTATGCGGCAATACAATTTTGATAGCTCTCGCCATAGCCTGATCTTGATCAGTGAATATTATTATAGGATGTCTATCACTCATCAACCAAAGAAATGTTTGGAATAGCCATGAGAATGACTCAATTGTCTCTTCTGATAAAAAGGCTACTCCAAATAATATATTTTGCCAGTGATGATTCACTCCAACAAGAGGGGCACAAACAAGATTATATTTATTAAGTCGATAGCTTGTATCAAAAATTATCACATCCCCAAAACAATCATATTCTATCCTAGACATGCCATTGCTCCAAAAAAACTTACTAAGCAATCCACTCATCAACTTGTACATCCTATGCAAACATCCCATCCCTTGCCTTTCCTATATTAATGTATTAATCACCATTCACAATCCTCGATCTTTTTTTCTTTCAATAAAATTGAAAGCATCTCTTTTGTGAACCTCTTCTCTACGCCACCAACTTCCTTGTTAGACAGATGCATCTCATCAATGATCGAAAGATGTGAGCCTCAAAGAATGATTAATCTTATTCCTCCAAATCAGAGAATCTAATCATAGCTAGACAACCAGTTCTTGTATCAACTTTCTGGAATTTTTTTAAGCCATTTAGACTAGCAGACTTCTTCCGACTAGCTTTTGCACATAAAAAATCTTTTGATTTCAATTTCTTTGAGTTTGGCCAATAACTAGTATGGTCCTTCCAAAAACTGAAGCCAATTTGATGTGTATAGCATACATCCATTTCATTCTGAATAGTGGTGCCAAGGAGTTTTCCTAAATTTGGGTCATTAGACATCATGACTTCATCATTGCACAGCTCATTGACTGCATTTACCTGGCTAAACAAATACAAAAATATGTTACAAAATATAGATGCAAAAAACCACCCAAAAATCATCCAAGCAGCCATCAAATTGCTTCCATTGAAATATAATGAACATAATCAAAAGAAACAGGCAAAATAAATTGGCAAAAGAAGTCCCTTAATGCTCTGTACCTCCAAAGAGGTACAGAGAGTACAGATGCAAAAAAACACCCAGAAATCATCCAAGCATACATCAAATTGCTTCCATTGGAAAGCCCTAAACATAATCTCATGAATCAGGCAAAATAAACTGGAAAAAAGATCATAAATGATCTATACCCTCCAAAGAGGTACAGAGAGTACAGTTGCAAAATACCCTCCCCCCAAACCATCCAAGCAGCCTCCAAATGCTTCCATTGGAATGCCCTAAATATAATCAAAAGAAGTAGGCAAAATAAATTGGCAAAAGAAGTCTCTAAATGCTCTGTACCCTCCAAAGAGGTACAGAGAGTACAGATGCAAAATACTCCAAATAAACCATCCAAGAAACCATCAAATTGCTTCTATTGGAATGCCCTAAACATAATCTCAAGAAACAGGAAAATAAACTGAAAAAAAGGCCATAAATGATCTGTACCCTCCAAAGAGGTACAGAGAGTACAGATGCAAATTACCCCCCAGAAACCATCCAAACAGCCTCCAAATGCTTCCATTGGAATGCACTAAACATAATTAAAAGAAGTAGGCAAAATAAACTGGCAAAAGAAGTCCCTTAATGCTCTGTACCTTCCAAAGAGGTACAGAGAGTACAGGTACAAAAAACACCCAGTAATCATCCAAGCAGCCATCAAATTGCTTCCATTGGAATTCCCTAAATATAATCTCAAGAAATAGGCAAAATAAACTAGAAAAAAGGCCATAAATGATCTGTACCCTCCAAAGAGATACAGAGAGTACAGATGCAAAATACCCCCCAAAAACCATCCAAACAGCCTCCAAATGCTTCCATTAAAATTTAAATAATCAAAAGAAGTAGGCAAAATAAATGGGCAAAAGAAGTCCCTTAATGCTCTGTACCCTTCAAAGAGGTATCAAGTACAAATACAAAAAAACACCCAAAAATCATCCAAGCAGCCATCAAATTGCTTCCATTGGAATTCCCTAAACATAATCTCAAGAAATAGGCAAAATAAACTGAAAAAAGGCCATAAATGATGATATGTACTCCAAAGAGGTGAGATACAAAATACTAGAAACCATCCAAACCTCCAAATGCTTCCATTGGAATGCCTAAACATAATCAAAGGAAGTAGGCAAAATAAACGGCAAAAGAAGTCCTTAATGCTCGTACCCTCAAAGAGGTGCAGTCTGATGCAAAAAAATAACTAGAAATCATCCAAGCAGCCATCAAATTGCTTTCATTGGAATTCTCTAAATATAATCTCAAGAAATAGGCAAAATAAATTGGCAAAAGAAGTCCCTTAATGCTCATCTCAAAGAGGTACAGAGAATGCAGATAAAATACCACTAGAAACCAGCAAAACAGCCTTCAAATGCTTCCATTGGAATGCCCTAAATATAATCAAAAGAAACATGTAAAATAAACTGGAAAAAGAAGTCCCTAAATACTCTGTACCCTCCAAAGAGGTACAGAGAGTACAGATGCAAAAAAGCTCACATAAATCATCCAAGCAGCCATCAAATTGCTTCTATTGTAATGTAATGAACGTTATCTCAAGAAACAGACAAAATATCTTGAAAAGAAGTCCAAATGCTCACCCTCCAAAGAGTACAGATGCAAAATAACACTAAAAAGTAAAAATTCAACAAAAAAGTATCCAAATTGCTTCTAATAGAATGTAATGAACATATTCTCTTCAGACAGACCAGGAATATCACTAACAAATCATAGAAAAAATGTACGAGAAATATTACCGATGAATTTCTATTTAATAGAACCTCAGTTAAATTGGTCGCTATTTCCTCAATGTTCTCCATCTTCATTGTTCTTTTGTAAAAAGGAAATGAGATTTTCTATTTCTCTTCTGAGCTCGTTTTGCCTGAAAAAACTAACCCTAAACCCTAAACCCTAAATCTGTCTTATATTTCTTTTAAATTCCTCCCACATTCCAACGGCTTACGGTAGGGTCGGGGGAAAGTAATGTCGGTGTCGTGAATGCCATCCCTTTACAAATCGTTATGTTACTATTACGTTGCTAAAATGGAGAAAATCTCGACATCGTCGTGGGATTGGAGTCCACACGTAAAGCTATGTGCAGACTCCGGATGTAATATTTTCTCCATTGCTGGATGATGTCTCGAATTTCCTTATCCAGACCTTCATTTTTTTTCTTTTTCTCATTCCCATTTTCCCCCTCTTGGCTCCAAGCTCACCCCCCGCGACACTTCCGTCCTTACACATGAAGCAACTCGTAAGCACCGAACTCTCCCTCCTCCATTTTGATTTTTTTTTCTACTCTCCTAAACCAAAATACCTTGCTCTTCTCTCCTCTTCAGCACGCAAGCTTCTCCCCACTCAGTCACTACAAAGGTTGTTACCATCTCTCTGTCTTTCTCTCTCTCTTCTCCTAAGCTGACCTGCTCTCATTCTCCCTTTAATCTTGTTACCACAACCCCATCAACCCATTGGATGCTCTAGACCTCTCATTTGGTCGAACATCACAGAACAGTACCCCTTTGAAAATTCCATAAAATTATTTTTTAGTCGACTCCTATCTCCTCATCTCTTCAGTAACTTCACGATTAAGCCAAACTCTTCTTCTTCACTTCTTTTCAACCTTTTCTATCTATCTTCCCTCTTATGTATAAGGTCCGCCCACTATCCTAATAGCGAAATCACGTCCCTCAACACCACTCAACTTGCATTCCTCTTTTGACTTTTGCTTGATATCATATCTTCTAAGTTCCCTCTCTTCAGGATCTACTCAAAAGAAAATAAAAAAGAGAGTTGTTGCCTCTCTCTCTCTCTCTCTCTCTCTCTTTGTGATTTACAGGAAATAAAAAAAGGAAAAAAAGTTGCGTCTCTCTCTCCCTCTCTCCCTCTCTCTCTTTCTCTCTCTCTCTCTCTCTCTCTCTCTCTCTCTTTGTGATTTACAGGAAACAAAAAAAGGAAAGAAAAAAAGTTATTGTCTCTCTCTCCCTCTCTCTCTCTCTCTCTCTCTCTCTCTACAGGAAAAAAAAAAAAGAAAAGAAGATGGTCGTCTCCCTCTCTCTCTCTCTCTCTCTTTCTCTTTTTCTCTCTCTCTTTGTGATCTACAGAAAACAAAAAAAAGGAAAAAAAGAAGAAGAGAGTTGCTTCTCTCTCTCTCTCTCTCTCTCTCTCTCTCTCTTTATATATATATATATATATATATATATATATATATATATATATATATATCTGAAACCAACAAAAAATTTATTTAAATCTATTCAAAAAGAGACTTGCCATATTCCAATGTCTTGTGTTACCCTTTGGAAAAGTATAAACTGATGTGTATATACATGAATGTATGTGTGCATGTATTTCATATTATGTAGGTATATTTGAAAACCCCACTATGCTTAAAAAAGCATAGTGTGATTGAAGAATATGACCGCAGTGTTACAAGACACTGACCGCTGCGCTTAGAAGAGCGTGGCGGGTAGGTCAAGACAGTCCCTGATGCAGGCCCCTAAAAATGACACCGGGAGGTTGCCGAAATTCAAACTAACATGATATTTAAATTAGATTTAAACTGGACATAAATTTGAACTAAATGTTAAATAAAAAGTTAAAGTTAAAATATAAGTAGTTTGAGTATATAAAAAATAATATTTAAATTAAAATTGCTAAATTCAAAATTAAAGTACTTACCAAAACACATGGAGACTTAGAAGAATCTCCTCTCAAATTACAAGCAGAATCATCTCGCCACTACAACTTTCAAAACACCTAGAGGAATTTAATAAATTTGAATGAAAATGAACTGAACATGCCTCATATTTTTAGCTGAACATGGAATCCTCATGGGGCCAATCGGGTAATATTCAAAGCATATGAAAACAAAAATTGCCATCCACATGTATATTTAAAATATATGAAAATAAAAAATGTCACCCACGAGCATTAAACAAATGCGGGATAAGATGTGGTGGATAGATTTATTATTGAAATCATCCACCTACCAATGTGCATCTACAAGGAGGAATTATTCCAAAAAAATTCAAAGCATGATCTTCACATGCTAATGTTAAACAATATAAACCTCCTAATTTATAATTAAATGTAAGAGTCAAATAAATCTACAGATTAATCATAATTAAGTTAACAAGTGCTTCGAACGAAATTCTACAAATATCACAAAGTGGCACTGTGCTTAATTTAAACATTTGGTAATTTCTATGGTTACCCTAAGAGAAGAGTCACACTTATTTCGAAGTGGTTTCAAACTCAAAATTACTTCATCAGAAATTTGAATTCCTACACTCATCGTAGGATGTTGATCCAAGGAAATCATTCTATACTAATATTTTACAAAATATTGAGGGATGTTGTTAAGTTGTATTAGAAGGCTTTCTTGTGTAGTCCAACTCCTAAATTCTCAATCAAACTTTGCACTAAGATCTCTACAAAGGGATACATAAGATTAATGAATTATCGAATATGTAATTTCTGCCGAAGAATCATGACGTCCTTGGGAGAAGATGCAATTTGAATTGATGTTTTGAAATAGACAGTTGTGAAATTGATCTTATGTTATAAATGTTCAAAATTCATATCAACATCAATGTTACATAAGTCAATGATCACATGTTATCAATCTTGCCTAAATTTAGAGTTAAACTAGTGAAGATTTCCTAAAACAAATGGTCAACAAAACCTCAACATTAAGAAACTAAAATGAATTGCAAGTATTCTAAAATACCCGCATGGGCCCCGACACTATGCTGAATGCTTAAACTTAGTGTCTGGGGATGCTGCACGGGTTGATTCCCAGTTGGGTCTGAGGACCAGGTCCGAGTTAACAAAACTTAAAAAATCTAATGATGTTATTATAATATCTTTAACCTAATAAAACATCTGAGAAGCTAATTCTATCATATGACAGTAAATTTGATCTTCTATTATTAAATTAATAGAGTCGACACTATCTGAAACAACAGAATAATAAACTACCCCGATGATTGCTGTGTTAAATGAATATTTTAACCGGAGGG
This sequence comes from Cymbidium sinense, assembly GCA_021442155.1. NCBI lineage: Eukaryota > Viridiplantae > Streptophyta > Magnoliopsida > Asparagales > Orchidaceae > Cymbidium > Cymbidium sinense. The sequence continues at coordinate 86,578,218 of CM038217.1, read as the reverse complement.
GATACTTCAATCAAAATATGAATATAATTTGAAAGAAAATTAACTTAGATTGAATCTTAATCTAAATGTAGAATTTGAAATATCATTGAGCTATAAATGTCTAAGTGAAATTCAATATTAAAAGCTTAAAGCTAAAAATTTAATTCACCTTCCGCAATTGTTTGTTGGAGGTGAAAAATTAAGAAAACACTAGCTCGCAAAGGTGTCAAAGTCAAATCAAGTACACAACTATGTTTACTCTCAAATAATCTCATGCCAGCAAAGACGTGGCCCGTGTCCTCTGACTGCGTGACTTGGTTAGTATGATCCACATGATGCAGTTACAACCATAGTCCTCTGACCAGGTAGTTGTTGCCAAATAACCCTACTATATCACAGTCATGACTGTAGCTCGTATGCTCCCCAATGGCTCTGCCCTTTGAGTTGTGAATCATAGGGTATACTTGATAGGGCAAAACCCTCTGTTAGCTAAGGTAGACTTAAGCTTGTCTCCTTAGACAAACACCACCCCAGGTCTACAAGGATTTCTTGGATGACATAACTCATGTGTTGCTTATATGGATTCTTCGGTCAGGTTGGGTCGACTACCTCTTCTGACTAAGTAGACTAGGGGCCACGATAACCCGGAATGATGAAACTATGAGATCTAGATCAGGCGTGTCATCGTTCCCCCAACCATCCTCTTTAAGTTAAATATAATGAGTTTCATTAAATCTAAATTCTAAAACTCCACATGCTGCTATTATACGCAACGCACTAAGTGACTAAATGACTAGCCTTAATCGAAAGTTCTCTCTCAGCATTGAGAAGGGTAATTTACTATAGGTGCTTGTGTCTATTGAAAACCAGAAACCAGATCTAAAGTCCTCACAAAATGAGGGCGAAATCTTTGGGTAGTGTCTTATCTACTATTCCATCGTTACGAAAATTACTCTTAAAATTTTGTTTGAGTTAAGTATTTGAGTAAGTAATAACTATTTGTTTTGTGTTTGTCTTTATAATTATTCTTATAAAATTAATCTTTTATTTTAATTTTCAATGAATCTTTGATTCAAAAACACATTGAAACTAAAAAACGATTTTTTTTCCTTTTATTTTTTTTTTTTAAATTCGAATCTAAGTTAATTTAATTTTTTAATTATTAAATATTTTATAGCTAATTAAATTTAATAAATATAATTATATTTGATTAGTAATATTATTTTACGATAAATAAAAAAATTAAAATATTTATTAAAAAATTTGGTTTATTTAGTAAAAATAATTATGATTAAACTATTTATTAAAGAAAAATAATTTAATAAATAAATATTAAATTTTGATGATTAATTTATTTAATAAAATTCCATTAATAATTAATATTTAATATAGAATTAAATTATAATATATATATATATATAAATATATATATATATAAATATTATATATATATATATATATATAATATATAAAAAAAAAAAAATAATATATATTAAATTTGGTCATATGAATATAAAATAATAATATTCAAATTTTATTTATTTATAACACTAATAATTAATATCTTAAAAAATTTATAAATTACACTAATAATTAAATATTGAAATAAATTTTATTTATATTTGATTTTGTTTTAATATCTTAAAAATTGAAATTAATTACTAATAATTAAATATTCGAAATAAATTTTAAAGATTTTATTTTAATATCTTAGAAAATTTATAAATTAATTGTGAATTAAATATTCGAAATAAATTTTATTTGTATTTAATTTTATTTATAGTCAAAGAAAAAAAATTATTTATATTTTATCTATAATGATAATATTTAAATGAATACTTTAATTAATGAATAAATTCATAATTAATTTACATATAATAAGTGTTGAATACAAATATTTCGATTCATCCAAAAATATTAATGTATCTTTAAAATATTCCAAAGAGAAAATATAGTTGGTATTTTCGCTTTACGTAAACAGAAGTAAATATTGATCAAGATTAATCAATATTTCATGCATTAAATCAAGGCGCAATCAATCATCTCAATCAATCGGTAAATTTTCAGACAAATTTAACTATTTGTCCTTTGGAAAAATAGAATCAATTAAAATTATGGCACCACTTGTTTAAGAATGAATCTTTGCATCATATACATTTATCATATTTAGGATCAACACATATATGGATCTATCTTGATGCCCTAGATTTTATCTTTCTAAACTATCGAAGCGCCATCTTATATTTAAGTCCTTTCAATTATTAATATTAGAGCTACAAATAATACAAATATTTGATGAGCTATTTGCTCAGTCATGTATAGCTGTTTTTAAATCAATTTCAAGCATTCTTAAAAGATTTATGTCAAAAATAGCATTTGTTATAGATATAATATATTATAATATATTCATTTGGTGTATCACTTAGAAATTAAATCTTGAATTATGAATAATGATTCAAATTGATGAATGGATAATTACACCTCATGCAAAAATTTATTTTTTCATTTTTTGTAAAATGGTAAAATGAAAAAAATGTTGACCTCCATTTTTCATAAATCCCCTTTGAATTTGATGGACTTGTGATAATGCTAAATTAGGATAAATGTAGTGGATCTCACTAAAATGGTTGAAATGGCTTCATTCTCGAACTTTCCATTGCTTAGAATGTTAAAATTGATGGAATATAACTATTGCAAAATCTACAATTGATTCCTTTATCAGAATGTCGCAATATATTTCGAACCAATGTACCAAACGCGTTCATAAAATTGATTGTCTAAAAAAATGTTGAAATCTATCATGATACATTGCTCCTTCAGGATGATCTTGTCATAATCAGTGGTATCAAATCGATGAAATCCTAGATGTGCAAAAATAAATCAAATGACTCCGTCGGCGTTTTTTTCGCATTCAATGTCAAAATTGTTGAGATATAAATATTGAATAACTTGACAAAGATCAAGCTGTCATTGCATTCTGCACGTATATCAAAATCAAAAAGCCAATCACCCGCTTGAAATTGATTGCCATTGTTTTGAAACATCAAATCTATCAAATAAGACTATTCTCATTGACAGATGCTCAAAATTGAGCTCGAGGTGCTGCATTTTTTTTGAGAAAGTGGTAAATTTCCCAATTGAAGAGCACCTACAGATTAAGATTCTTCGTTAAAATATAATTCCTTGAATTGATATATATATATATATATATATATATATATATATATATATATATATATATATATATATATATATATATATATATATATTATATATATATTATATAAAAATAAAAATATTATGTGCATTTAGATTAAATCCTAAAATTTAATCAATTTTAAAATTATTTAGAAATCCCTAAATTACACCCTCATGCAAAGTTTATTTTTTTGTTTTTCGATAAACTAAAAGAAAAGAAAAATGGTTCATTCTCTCTATTTTCTTTTTTCCATTAATTCTTCTTCATTCATAGAAAATATCTTACATAGGTAATTTTCTCAATTTTCAGATTCCGCCTTCAAATTCTCTTATCCGCATTGCTTCATCATATGATCATGTGATTATTCAAATTGAGATGCGTTCTTCTGCATAAATATTGCCTTCTTTGGCTTACCTTCGTCTCGCGTTCAATAACCAAAACCCACTTGGTTCGATCTTGCTAAATTTTTATCAATAAGCCACTCCAGATAATGCCATGTTTCTTATCTTTCGAGAAGCTCCTCTCATCCTCTTCATATAGTCTTCAGATCTATATATGCCAAAAGCCATGGGTCATTTCATGAATTCTCTCTCTCTATCTTGACTTCATTCTCCTTACAACCATTTTTAGAAGAAAGCTTGGCATTGAACCCAGAGTCTGAGAAAACATCATTAAAACACTTCCAAGGAAACCTCAAAATCAAAGTAAACTTCTTTCAATTAGTCTAGCATTTTGTTAATCATAGAAATTCTTCTTTATTTAAGATTATTGCATTATAGAGGATAGTGACATAGAAATAGAAATAAGATGATATTTCTTAATTGAAGACCTCTTGTGCTCAATTAGAAGATAATGGGTGATCATATACCATATGCTCAAGAGCATAAATAAAAATAGATTAAAGAAATGTCAAAATTTGTCAATTTAGACAAAAAGGATGAAGATATATTGCATTATATGTATTCTTTCAAAAGACCATTGTTCAAGAGGATGAGATAAAATGCTAAGGTGTCCAAGACACCACTCATAATCAAGTAAGCCAAAACACCCCTCATACATGGGGATGATCGAACTAAATCTCAAATCTTTTGACAAAAAAGGAGAGTGAAATGGTGATGTAAGAGCTTAAATAGAAAATTATAGTTAATTTTAAACTAGAGTGTCAAACAAAAGGGAAGTAAAATGACATATGAAAAATTAAAAGTAAAACAAAATAAAAAAAGTGAAAAAATTACAATTATCAATGTTAAAAAGTCCACTAAAGTTTTTAACTGTAAATTCAAATTCCTTCAACAAATAGAATAGAATAGGAGATCTTGGCCTTATTTATAGAAATGGAATAGTATGGGTTGTTTTCAAAAGAAAAAAGAGGGAAAATAAATGTGGGAGAGTTCAAAAGAAAAAAAAAGAAAAACAATTATAATTAAAAGAAAAAAAAGAATTGAAAAACAAATGTAAGTTCAAAAGAAAAAAAGAGGAAAACAAATGTGGAGAGTTCAAAACAAAAAAAATAAAACAAATGTAAGTTCAAAAAAAAAAGAAAAATGAATGAGTAAATCTTCTTCTAAAATAATAAATTAAATTATCCTCGAATCATAGCTAAAATCTATAAAATCATGCTTCCTTTAATCAATTTTAAGAATTTCATAAATTATAATTTTAAAATCAAGAAATAACTATTATGTGAAATTATCAAATAGAAATACACGTGCTTGACATAGAGATTTCAAGTGCAAATTTTAATATGAAAATTTTGCTAAATTGAAGAATAAAAAAATGAAATTACAAAATCAATCTCATAATTCAAACATAAAATTATCTAAAATTACTATACACCGACACTATGTGAATGCTTCTTATTAGATGTTCGGGTTGCTTCAGTTTAGTCTTGGGTCAGATTAATAAAACCTAAAACCTATAATAAGAGTTTCAAATTAATGAAATATCTGAGAAAATGATTCTATCGGGTGATAGCAGATCTAATTCTCTGTTAGCAGCTAAATAGAGTTGACAGTATCTAAAGCTCTTAAATATATTCTAATTAATCAATTTTTAAGTAGCAATCTAAAATAACTTAAATGGAATTCTATCATTAAAAGCTTAAATCAAAACTCAATCTATCCACCTTCCGCAACTATTTTTCAGGGGTGACAAATTAAGAAAACTCTAGCTCACAAAGGAGCCAATGTCAAATCATGTGTTCTACTATGTTCACTCTCAATTAATCTCACTCCAGTAAGGATGTGGCTCATATCCTCTAATTGCGTGGCTTGGCTAGTAGGCTCCATAGATGAAGCAATTATGACCAGAGTCCTCCGATCGGGTGGTTTGGCCATGCTCCATTATATATGATAACGTAGCGTATGCTCCCAATGGCTCGCCCTTTGAGTTATGAATCATAGGTATACTTGATAGCAAATATCTGTGCTAAAGTAGACTTAAGATTATCTCCTTGAAACCACAGTGCAAGGATTTCGGATCGTAACCCATGTGTTATTGTTGAGGATCTTCTGTCGGGTTGACTCCTCTTATTAGTAGACTAGGGACCACGGATGATGAGCCATGGGATCTAGATCAGGCACATCATCATTCCCCCAATCATTCGGTTTAAGCTGAAATGATGAATTTTATAATCTAAAATTTGAAACTCCATATCTTTACTTATCATTTACACCTAAGTGACCAGCCTTAATCGAAAGTTCTCTCTTACAGGAGAGATAATTAACTATAGGCTTGCTAGAAACTGGAACGGATCTAAAGTCCTCACCAAATGAGGGAGAAATCTCTGGGTAGTGTCTTATCTACTATCTCATCCGCCTTCTGAAAATTACACCGACACTTCAAATTAAATCATACTCTCTTCAACATTCAAAATTATCGAGAGGTCGGTAGTGAATTTTTAGAGTCCACAGATTTCTGATGACTCTGCTGGAGAGAGGGTTCTCTTTCCATCTTTAGCTAGTCATATATGTGCTATAGTAGCAATAAAATCTTTAAAAATTCAAAATAACAAAAAATGGAGATTTAAGTGTGTAATAAATTCAATATGAGGCTCTATGTAGAATGAATCACTCCATAGAGTATATTTTTATTACACCATTACTTTGTTATGTAGCGCCTCTACATCATGAAAATATGGGGTGAAATAATAATTGCTAATTACTAATCCCCATCTTTCACTTTTACAGAAATGGATCTACAAAGCACTCCTTTCATTGTTTAGCTAGGTGGTGCAACATCACACTTTGTGCGTCATCAACACGATGTCACTACCATTCAATTTGGTAGCTTGAATTTTTTGGCTATCGTAGCTGTAACTCCTGAAGAACCCACCCATGTTACATTGGTCCGAGGCCATGCTGGAAGGCCTCAAATTTCTGAAACTCCTACTAGCCATGTGTGCCAACCAGTTCAACAGCCAACCATTGTCAAGGAGTTCTCCCAACAGAGAACTTCAATTTTCAAAAGGCTAGGTCAATATGAAGCTCCTGTGATAAAAGGAATTGTCAAGGGATAAACTGTGTCTTTAATTCCTCATGGTACAGCTGCTGCGCTGATTAAACCTCTTGTACTTGGAAAGCATGATCATGAAGCTTCCTCATCAGGAAGAAAATTAACCAGAAGATAGAGACGAAGGAGAAATGCTGAGCTGAGGGCTTAGCATATCCCCTTTGAACAACCCAGCAAACAAGCAATACTATCACTGGAAGCGAGTATTCCTACCCACAACAACTTTGACAATATAAAGTGGGCAAAAAGGAATAGCTCTACTGGCAAAATAAAGCAGTCCTTCTGGAACCAACCACATCAAGCTCCACCACCACAGAGGAGACATCCTAAAACACTGTCTGTCATAATACATAAAGTTCTCAAAGTATCCAAGGACAGAGGCCTAATAAAAAGAAAATTTTAGAGGCATGTGGTGATGGAAAATACTGAAGCTCCACCAAGAAAGTTTCCATCTCTTCTGGTAACTGGCCAATGAGCCCAGTACGCTTCGCATGGTGAGCATCGGAGCATGACACTTAGAACTCATGTCCAAGAATCTACTATCGAAAGGTCCCAGCGAAAGGATAATCAAATATAGAGGCCAAGGCCCTGTAATGAAACTTTGAGTAATAGAAGAGGTGTGACATCTGATACATATACTCAAAAATCTGCCTCAAAATCAACTCATCGGAAGTGGATACCCAAAAGAAAGGATATCACTGATGAAAGATATGATGGTTGACACCCTGGAAAATCCTCTAGGGGATCCCATCATCGATCAGTTTCACCCCTACAAGCGAAGGTTGACGTTGATCGTGGTCCTTTAATAGAATAGGTGGTTATTCCGCACATTCAACCAGAGAGCCACTTGAAATGTCGATCAAAAATTCATGTAAAAGAAGAAAATAATAAAGAAGATTCTATGGAAGTGGAAGTTGTCTATATGGTTAGAGATATATATGAATTCCCCGCCCAGCACCATCAGTAGTAACGCAAATCCAGGGAATCTGAGCCTGAATTTGATGCTTATGAAGAAGAGTCTTCACAGAAGTAAATAGAGGATGGATCTTCGATATTTGCTGAAGATGAAGAAGAAGAAGATCAGAATGAGAAAGAGATCATGGGTGTCAAAGTTGTCTATATGGTTGAACCAAAAAATGATCAGCCTGGTACACACTTTTATAATCAGCGTCATCGTATAGCCCCAATAATAGCTATCTTTGCAAATGCATAAGGCGAAGGACAGTCAAGTTCTTCCCCTGAAAATGAGCAAAGAGCATAACATCAATAAGAAATAGAAGAAGAAGAAGAAGAAGAAGAAGAAGAGCCTGTACTGATTGATGCCATGGTGCTAGCTAGAGAGCAAAGAGAAATATAGTATCAAATGGAGGTCAAAGATAAGGAGATTACACAGCTTGGTACCAAAATGAATAATATGATGGTACAAATGAACATCATGATGGAGATGTTGCAGAAGAATATCACATCAAGTGCAGCACCTGCTTTGTCTACTAATCAACAGGCAACTAATCATACAACTTTTATACCACCAGCCACTATGGTACCTCAAGCTCCTACAGTACATGTTATGCATGAAGCGAGGAACGAAGTTAACCCACTACCTTTCCAGCCGACAATTCAAAATCTGGCTAGCACACCTAGAACGATAACAGCTGCTCAACTGAAATGATAATCAATGAAAAGATAAAGGTAGACATACCCTCAGAGAAGGCTGAAAAGCTGGTGAGTAAGGGTCGCCCATACCCAGCTGAATATGACCAAGTGTCATACCCGAAAGATTACTCAGTGCTGAAATTTAATACTTTCAGCGGGCTTGGTAATCCAAAGCAACATCTAGCCCAATTTAAAGTAACTTATGATAACACAGGAGGGAATGATGCATTGCTTTTCTGTCAATTCGTCAGTAGCCTTACTTCAACTGCTTTCGAATGGTATGTAGAATTGTCAAATGATTCAGTTAAAACATTTGCTAAATTGGAGACCATATTTATGAAGAGGTTCGCCAGTGCAATCGAGAAAATCACAATCGATGACCTTGCCTTGCTGAAAAGGAGGAAAGATGAGTCAGTGACAAAATTCATAAGTCATCGGCACAACCTAAGTATGAAGTGTAAGCAAAAATTGGAAGAAGAACATGCGATCCAATTATTAATGGGCAATATGGATGATAAAATGACACCATTTTTATGCATGACATTGATTGCAACATTCCAAGACTTGCTTGATAGGGTGGCTAAATTTGAAAAGCTGAATCGCCCTAAGTCTGAAATCTATGCAAATAAAGCAAAGAGAAATAAACCTTCAGGCACAAGAAGAAATGAAACTCACACCACTTCCTATAGCTCAAATGGTGAAAAGCAGGTGATATACAACGTGGATAAAGGAAAATAGCCGATGTATAATGATGATAAGGGTAAAAAGCCTGTTCATTCTAATCCACAACCAAAATTAGTATTAGGAGGCAATGACAAACCTCATACTTTTCCAAGTGGTGGGGAGCGTCTAAAATAAGCAATAAGAGATGATGAGCGAATGCGGCCATCTCTTAAGGAAAAGATGAACAAAGAATATTCCTTTAGAAGGGATAATGTGGCTAAATTATTTCGGCAAGTAGTCAAAGTCGGTCTACAGTTACTAGAAATTAAGAGGCCTGAAGAAGTTGATCAAGTCAGTAATCCAAATTACTATCTCTATCATCGAATGATTAGTCACCTTAATGAAGATTGTTATGTCTTCAAAGATTGGCTATAAAGGAAGTATCGACGAGGTGAATTTACACTATCCAATAATGTTCTAGTCAACACAAAAAGAGAGTCTACAAGGATGATTACGTCCTCTTCCGTATCATCCAGCAAAGACAAACAAAAGGAGAAATCAGTTTAGACTGAAGAATGGTAAATAGTAGTCTCCAAAAAGACTGTGAAGATGTTGAAGCAGCTAAAAGACGTCCCTAATGTTCAGTGGAAATCACCACTTGAACCTATATTGGACTTAAGAGAGATGCCTAAACCAAGTATTTGGGCTTCTTAGTGGCTTTCTAATAAGGCTACTTCATCACATCATGAGAAGTAGTCTATTAAATGCAAGCCTGATAAATCAAAGAACCTGGCTAAGAAAAAAAGATCAAGAAGAGAATTACAACTCGAAAGATCATTAACAATCTAGAGGAGTATCACTAGCCGACAAGACAGCCATTTAGGCTTGCAGACTTCATGCTTAAACTTCACATTACTGAATCATATGAAGAAGATAATGGTGAATCTTGTCCAATAGAGACATGCTGAATCATATGTGATGTCAGATATCCTTCAACATCAATTACTCCAAAGCGACAAGGGTAGACAGTTAGACTTGACCAACCCATCAAAATTTTTATCAGGAAAGCAATAAGAGCCTGAGGAGCTAATGTCTGAATTATGTTTAATGACTCAACAAGATAATAATAGTTCAGATGAAGATCTATATTTTCCCGATGGAGAAGAGTCAAACTCATCCATATCATCACATATGAAACGTATGACGTTGAAAAATGAGTCTAGCCCTTTTGGCCAATCTTTCAGAATAAGAAAGGAATTTGAAGAAACTACCTCTTCAGAAGAATATGAGCAAGATAAGGTGATTCAAGTTTAGTTGAGAAGTGGTAAAGTCTTACCACCTTCATCAAAGAAGGGAAATACAAATAAATTGAAGTCAACAAAGATATCATGCCCAGAAATCCTAGAATAAAGCCTAAATCAAGCGAGAAGATAGATTATAATATTCTATCACATCTAAGAAAGATCCCTGCACAACTGAGTGTGTACGAGGCTCTCTTAACATCAAAAGACCTCCGAGAAACATTGATATAGGCTCTCAAAGATCCAGAGAGTTATGAAGCTTACTTTGCTGAAAAATACATGACTAAAGCATTGAAAACTCAAGATCTCCCAATAATCACATTTTCTAAAGAGGATCTTATGTTGGGGATAGTAGATCACAATTGTCCTCTATATGTTACTGTAGAGAGTGATGGCATCTCAATCAGCTGAATATTGATTGATCCAAGTTCTTCTATCAACCTTATGAGTCTAATGGTATTGAGAGGATTATCACTCGATATCCAACATCTTGGGAGAGATAAATTGATGGTTCATGGATTTAATGAAAATGGGTAGAAAACTTTAGGTTCTTTTATTCTTCTGTTCAAGTTCAGGGATCTATATACAGAAGCCAAAGTTCATGTAATCGATGCTGATACATCATTTAGAGCTCTCTTGGGCCAGCCGTAGCTGCATGAGTATGGTATGATCCCATCAACTATGCATCAATGTATGAAGTATTTGAAAGATGGCAAAGAATTCAAAATTCTTGGTAATCTACAACCATTCTCCATCAATGAAGTAAAGATCTATGAAGATGCAAAATATTTCATCCTCAAAGAGCCTAAGCTAATAGAGCCTCTTGAAGCAAAAGTATCCACTTCAGGAACTAAAAAGCAATTTCACAAAGTGAAAGAGCATAAGCAAAGGCGAAGAAAGAAGGAAATACCGACTCTCCCTAAAGCACTTGATGTTGCACCTAAGCCAAGAAAATTAGTTCCTCATTTGGGAAGTGACACAGAAGAAGGGGAAGATATTCTTGTCAAACCTAATGGAACTTGTTAGCTCTCAAGAAAAGTAGAGTATGAAATAAGTGATTCTAATTGAGATTATGATTTTGAATCTACTTATGAAAATAGAGTTCAGATGGCTGCATCAAAAAGGATAGCTCACTTGGCAGAGTCAGATGACTCACTCAAAATTATACCCATCCCTCAACAATGCTTCAAAGAAATCACTCCACTGGAGGTTCATAATATTGAAGAATTGATAATATTCTATGTACCGCCATTGAGTGAGAGTGGCAGAACAGGAACTATATTTATAAATCTGAAGAGTCTTAGCCTTAAAATTTTGAGCAGTCTGCTCAACATAAAAGTTCTAATGAGATAGTACCAACAAGAATATCAATATACTATTCATAGAAATTATGAAGAATGATGCATAAGCTTGGAATTCATATTGGGACTACTAAATATAGAACCCAAATCTTTAACAAGATGTGGAGCCAAAGAAGTCCTTAAGTATCACAAAGAAGTGATAAGTTTATCGCTAAAGGTCTGGGGTTCATCTGCAAATCTCATCAAAATAGAGCCTATTATAATATAATAGAAGCTGAGATCGATACTTATAGTAATGAAGAAGATGATCCCCTTGAAATTCTTCTTAAAAATGATGACGAAGAAGAAGCCAAGCCCACACCTGAAGAACTTGAATATGGTGGACAAATAGCTACTATGGATGAACTTAAAGAAGTCAACCTAAGGGTTGAGGATGATCCCCATCCAACTTTTGTTAGTGCCCTTCTGCCTGATGAGAAAGTTGAAGAGCTAAAAATGCTACTTTGTGAATTCAGATATTGCTTTGCTTGGACATATTCTGAAATGCCAGGCTTATCCCCTGATATAGCAGTTCATAAACTAGCTATTAAACCAGATGCAATACCCGTTAAATAAGCTCATAGGCGAATGAGATTGGAAGCAGGCTTCATCCGAGAGGAGAAGTATGCAAATTGGATAGCCAACATTATCCCAGTTAGGAAGAAGAACGACCAAATCCATCTCTGCATTGACTTCCAGAACCTAAATAAGGCATGCCCAAAAGATGACTTTCCGCTTCCAATATCAGAACTACTAGTGGACAACACCTCCAACTATGACATGTTCTCATTTATTAACGGATCATCAGGATACAACCAAATCAAAATGGCACATGAAGATGAAAAATATATATATCATTCAGAACACCTATTGGCATCTATTGTTGCACGGTCATGCCCTTTGGCATGAAAAATGCTGGAGCTACATACCAAAGAGCCATGATGTATATTTTTGATGAGTTGATCCATCAAAAGGTAGAATGCTATGTTGATGATTTAGTAGTGAAGAGCTTAAATCGAGAAAACTACTTCGAAAACTTGAGAATTGTACTGGAGAGAATCAGAAAGTATGATCTCAAGATGAATCGTCTAAAATGTGCATTCGGGGTATCCTCCAAAAAAATTTTCGGGTACATTGTACATCAAAGGTACTGCAATCGATCCTGCTAAAATCAAGGCAATCATGGAGATGCCCCCACTGAAAAGTTTGCGTCAGCTCTGTTCTTTACAAGGATAGCTCACATTCATCCGCGATTTATATCAAACTTATTAGGATGCTGTCAACCATTTGCAAAGTTGATAAAGAAGGATGCTCCATTCAAATGGGACAAGGAGTGCTACGAAGCCTTCAATAGCATTAAAAGTTACCTATTAAATCCACCAATCCTTGCAGCACCTACTCCTGGGAAGCCCCTCATTTTATACATAGCTGCATTAGAAGAGTCTCTCGGGACATTGTTGTCACAACACAATGAAGAAAGAAAAGATAATGCTCTTTATTATATTAGTCCAAGGCTAATTGGAGTAGAAATGAGATACTCTCCAATAAAGAAGCACTATTTAGCATTGATCTTTGTAGTCCAAAAGCTTCGTCACTATATATTATCTCACAAGATTACTCTCATCTCGAGGATCGATCCGCTGAAGTACTTGATGAAAAGACCGGCTGGTCGTGACAAGATGTGATATTACTGCAATTTGATATCACATACGTTCCATAGAAAGAAGTAAAGGGACAAGTCTTAGTAGATTTTCTTGCTGCACATCCCATTCTGGCGGACTCTTCTCTTAATGATGATTTTTCCGATGAGCAACTTATGCTCATTCATGAAAGAGAAAAATCACAAATTTGAGAAATATACTTTGATGGAGCCTCATCGATCAAACAAGACTAATATCTAAATTTCCCTAGAGCAAGAGCAGGAATCGACATCATCTTCATAACACTAGAAGGAGGGATAATAAGACGATCATATGGATTGAATGAGCCAAGAACTAATAATGAAGCTGAATATGAAGCATTAGTCGTAGGTCTGGAAGAAGCTATTTTCATAGTCATTTAAAACCTACACATTTTTTATGATTCTCAGCTTATTATAAATCAAGTACTTGGCATCTATAGAATCAACAAGCTTGAGTTAGCTTTCTATCACAAGCGAGTTCTCGAGCTTATGAAGCAGATACCAAATATCACACTAAGTCTCTTAATTTGAGAATAGTAAAGCTGATTGCTTGGCAAAATTAGCTAAGGAAATGACAAGTATGAATGGTGATTATGTCATGATCGATATATTTACTCGATGAGTCTTAGAGCCAGTAAAGTATCAATCCCCGCAGGTAGAGGGATTATTAAATCTGACCTAGCAGGATGCGATTCAGGTTGCTCCTCATACTCTTCAAAATAAACATGAAATTATAACCAGAAGAGCTAAGCCTGACATTGCTTCAGAAAATCCATGTGAAGCCTTTATTGTAGAAGAGCCACATGATTGGAGGCAACCCTTCATCGACTACCTTAAAGAAGGCAAATTACCAAATAATAAATCACTGGCAGCTCAAATCGAGAAGAGAATGCAATGTTATGCTTTCGTCAACAATACTTTATATCGTAGGTCTTTTGAACAAATATGGCTATGATGCCTAGATGTAAATGAAGCTAGCAAAGTGATGGTTGAAGTTCATGAAGGACTTTGTGGTGCACATCAGCCATGTGCCAAGATAGTAATAAAGATCAAAAAAATGGGTTATTATTGGCCATCTATGGTAAGAGACTGTATTAATCACGCTAAGAAGTGTCATGAGTGTCAAGTACATGGGAATCTCATCCATCAACCTCCAAATCCATTACACCCAACAATGACATCCTGGCCATTTGAATGTTAAGGTACAGATGTAATTGGATCAATTGATCCACTGTCATCAGCTGGACATCGCTTCATCCTAGCGACTGACTATTTCTCTAAGTGGGCTAAAGCTTCCCCATTTAAAGAAGTTACTGTCGATCGAGTGATTAACTTCTTCATACATAATGTATTCTATAGATTTGGAGTTCCACGCCAAATAATTTTTGATAATGGCACGGCTTTCAAAAGTGCAAAAATTTATAGATTCGTCAATCGACATAAAATTGACTGGCGATACTCTTCAAAATATATTCCAAGAGCAAATGGTTTGGCAGAAGCTTTGAACAAGACATTGGTCAAACTGCTCAAAAAGATTCTCACTAAAAATAAGAGAGAATGGCATACTAAGCTAGTAGAGCCTCTATGGGTGTATCGAACTATCTACAAGATGCCGACTAAAGTGACTCCCTATTCACTAGTTTTTGGAACTGAAGCAGTTCTTCCGCTTGAATTTGAGTTTCCTTCACTTCGAGTAGTCATCCAGTACAATCTAACTAAATATAAAAATGCTCATCTGAGAATGGAGGAACTTGACGCACTTGATAAAGTTAGATTGCAAGCTCATCAAATTCTAGAGATTTATCGAGCAAAGATGTCCAGGGCTTTAACCATACGGTGCGGCCTCGAACATTCGAAAAAGGAAAATTGGTCTTGGTGCTGAGAAGGCCAATTATTCCTAATCAAAAATTTGGTAGAAATTTTGAGCCTGACTGGGAAGGCCCTTTCGTCATTTAAAAAGTATACCAAAGAGGGGCATACCAACTCATCGACCTAAAGGGTAAAAGACCAATGCGGCCAATTAATGGTCGATACTTGAAAAAGTACTATACTTGATGACCACATTCTCGAGGTACAATGGAAATCCCCCTGTAAGACAGGGGGCATTTTTTTAGTATATCTATTTAGGTTTACATCGCGCTTCGTGCCGAGATCCCTAAATAAACATACTCCAGATGAAGAATTTTTTTGTGAAAATTCTCCTATTACACAGGGGGCATTTTTAGTTTATATACAGATGAAATCAATGTTATATGTTAAAATTCTCTTTAAAATACATCAATTCAAATATTGATGTATTTATGTATTTTCATCTTGAAAATTCTCCTAAATGTACTTTAGAATTCCCCCTACAAGATAAGGGCATTTTTTTTAGTTTATGTTTAGTTTATTTGAGTTGACGTTGTGCTATAAGACAAGATCTTCAAATATATTTTTATTCATGTTGACATCAAGCTTTACGCTGAAATCCCTAGATATATCCATAATTGTTATTATTAAATTGCATAGTCTTGCAGGAAGAAAAAGAATCTATTTTTACGCATGAAAAGATAGCCCTAAATGTCAAGAAATTTATCTCTCATATTTGCCAAATTCTGGAGATCAAGTCAAAAGAACTCCCAATTTTGGAAGCTTCAATCAATTAAGTTGGTGAAACATCAACCTCTACATCCTAAAGTCTAGGACATGAATAGGTTCTAAAGGTCAAACTCAACAAGCCCACAAATGGCCAAGTTGTTGACGCTCTCCTCACTCAACAAGCCGCAAGAAAAGGCCGCAGTGAAAGAGCCTCTGTTCGACAGTCTGATGATAAAATCACCAACCGACTATAGCTTAAGTCAAAGACTCGAGTAAGTTCTAAAGGTCAAACTCAACAAGCCCAAATATGGCCGAGTTGATGATGCTCTCCTCACTCAACAAGCCATAGGTAAAGGCCATAGTGAAAGAGCCTCCGCTCGTCAGTCCAATGATAATAGTTGTTCAATCTCAAACCAGATCCAGCTTAGTGATTACAAGCAACCAGGATCCAAGAGATCTCTCTACTTGATCGATAGATCAAGGAAAGCTGAGGAAACACTCAATTTAGGGCTGCCTCAAATCAATCTTCATATTACCTGCAAGGTGATATTTTAATCTATTCTCAAATGATCTGACTTAAAACATAGATCAATACCAATCTCCTCATCAAGTCCGTCAAAGCAGAAAGCATAGGATCGAGGAAGCAATTCCATAGTTCAAACAAAATCGATGTCTGAACTAAAGGAATTTTGTGGTTATTTAGTCTGTTAAAGCACATGTTGCTAGACTAATAACTCAATATTGACCCTATATAAGCTGGAAGGCTAGGTCATCTGTATGTACCCCCCCCCAACGAATCTGTCAAAGCAGCAAGTACAGGGTTCATGACGTACATACACTTCCTGACAAGTCAATATGGACAAATCAGGTCAGTCTTTCATCAAGTCCGTCAAGCCCAAAGCTAGCATAGAAGAAATTTCAAATCCAATCAAGCATGGATAAACTAATTTCCTAACGAAGTCCTTCAAAGCAAATAGACTAATTCCTCCATCAAATCCAACCAAGCATGAAGCAAGGGTCGGAGGAGGCTCAAATCCGTAAGGACATAAAAGAAAGAGATCTTCAACAAAGCCTTTGAAGCAGAAAGTAGATGGTTTGAAGCTGAAATGATCCAAGTTTCGTAGCTAGCACACAAATTAAACCCAAAGCACAAAGCATACAAATCAAGCCTAGAGCAAAAAATCAAAGCTGATCTTCTCATCGAATCCACAAAGCACAAAAGTGCGGAAGTAATAGAGAAATTGACATCCACTAATACAATAAGAGGATAGACGATACATGACTAATAAAAAAAAGAAGAGAAAAGTAAAGTACATCATGGGAGCCTAGACGGTAACTCATAAAGCTGTGCTAAATAAGCTGCTAAAGATGGTCGCTCCTGGGTGTCAAAATTGACAAACGATACTCGACACCGACTCAAAATTTGGGTTCAATAATAATTTTTGTTAGTTGGGTTGAAGAGATTGACCCTTGATTTTTTGGTCGAAGTTGGGTTGACCCATGATCATTTTGATCCGCTAACTCAAATTTGACTCAAAATTGACCCACAAACCCAAAATTGACTCGATTTTTTACAGACGAACTCGAATTTGACTCTATTTTGACTTAAAAAAATATATCATTCGAGTCATTTCGGGTCAATCGGGTTGAAGTCGGGTCAGGTTCGGGTTGAAGTTTTTGACCCGTTTAATAAATGGTGGTTGGTCAACCTATTCGTCGACCACCCGTTGACCCAAATTGATACCCTCTCTCCGAAACATGTGCTTCTAATTAAAACTCATTCTACCATAGCCCGTGATGTAGGCGATAACGCGCTCACCTCTTCAGCTCTCTATCTCGCTCAACTTGCTCTGAGCCGATAATCTGTCTCTAAAAACATCTAGCGAACTCTGACGGTCATGTCATAGAGCCTCGACACTCTCTTCAAACTCATCATGCGCTAAGTCAGCCGCCTCCCTACGAAGCCTGACCTGCTCCTGAAGCTCTATTAGTAAGGTGCTAGAACGGACAATACTAAGCGATCTCATTGGGTGGATTAAGAACTCTATGTCTCTACAAAGAGTCTCTAGATACCTAGGAGCCTGTTCCTCTAAGCCAATATGAGCTAAAAGATCCAAAGTGGTGTTTGCATAAGACGTGAAGCTGTTCATTGACTCTGGTGAGTCCAAGGCAATCCGAGAAACCACGTCCCTCAAAAACACCAAGCCGCAATGATGCATGCTCCTATCACGTGGATTCGACCTATAGGGATGTCGATGGTAGACCTCAGACTCATAACCTACATCAGGCACTGCAAGGAACAAATAAAAATAATTAGCACAAAGTAGATGTAAAGAAGTGCAGTTAATAAAGATAAATAAATAGAAGGAGAAAATACCTGAACATGATGAGTCTGACTGAAGTGGTGTATCGTAAGTGATATAATCCTCGGGGACCCTCACTATCTGATAAGCTCCAAGGCTATGTGCTGGCTCAATAGAGGCCTCACTAAGTATGAGGTCTCTCACCTCAGAAGTCTCCCTAGGACAAGGGGCGGAGTCAGGCTTAATATAGAAATGTGGCTCTACAGGAGGGGTAATAAAATCAGAAGTGGTAGTATCAAAGGTCGACAAGTGCAACATCCCAACTCTAGAGTCCTCCATAACATCTCCAGTACTGCCTAACACTTGTGGAACTTCATCGGAAGTCATAAATGGCTGTGTAGGTAGACTCGTGGAACAATCAACCGAAACCAGCACAGGCTCCGTGGGTTGGCTACACCTATGTCTGCGAGTCGGTGAAGAAACATTAGTGTAGCTAGGAGAAAAATCCCTAGCTCTACTGTTACGAGAAGTGGTATCCTCAGCCCTAACCTGCTCGCCAACTAGTGCATCTGTCAAGAATCAAATTAGAGTATCAGACGCACTAAGCATATTTTGAGAGAGGACAAAAGTATTGAAAGAGAGGAGAATAGTGATTATACCTCTAGCACTATAATCTCCTGCTAATGGTAATTGACGATGAGTCCTCTGATCTCGAGGAATGCCCAAAGATCTCATCCTGCATTCATATCTCCTAGAACCATGCTCCAGGAAAGAGCCAAAAGATAATCGTACCTGGGTGAGGTAAGTATAATTAACCCCCGTGCGACCCTGTGGAGAGGCTATCCGAAAATGAGCACCAGTACCAAGCCTCAATAAATATAGCCAAACAACTGAAGCAGTAAAGTAATGTGTCTCAAGGGGAATCATCCTGATCCTCCAAAAATCCACTACACCAAGGATGAGTGACCTGCCATCATGAGCAGTCGACTGGAAGAAACCAAACTACCATGTAACTCGGTTAGGCTGATAACCCTCTATAATAACTGACTGCCCAAACTGATAGCATAATCATCCTGGACGTATACTGAAAAGGTACTCAACTACTCTCAATGTTTGACGGCCATGAAGCAAGGAATATCTGCCATTCTCATCAAGATTGTCAACAAAATCAATCCCTATCGAGTCAGAGGGTAAGCCAAGAATATCCGACTGGTGTACCAACAAAAATTAATCTCTGACCAAATGAGGAGCAAAGAAGAGCATGCGAATCCTCTCCATCTCCAAAGTAGAGGATGCTCAATATAACTGTAAAACTGTAGGATATCCTCGCTCTAAAAAGAATGTTGGATACTCAAAACAAGCAAAGGCACCATGTATGTGGAGATTGACCCAAGCATATAAGTACTGCCAAGGTAGAATCACATCTCACAGCTCTGGAGAACCTACCATAGAAATCACCCCCAATATCCTATAAAGCCTGACCAATACTGCTGGGGCAAGAGAAACTCGCTCACCTTGAGAGATCCTACTGACTGCTAATAAATCGCCTGGGCGAACTAAGCCCTCTGTAATGAGGAACACAAATATGCAGAGCCATGTCACTATAAAATCGGCTAAGAATAGATCCTCGCTCAATCCCGGTAGTGCTGGAGAAGTCGCTCATGCTAATAAAATAGTCTCTGCAGTCTCCTTGGATAAGCAACAACCTTCAGACACAACCAATCAAAAAGAGTCATGTAGTGCTACAGTCTCCTCAGATAGGGTATAATCCTGCAAGAAGCTCTGAATCCATGTACTCACAAGTAATGCGACTCATGATTGTATAGAATGCCCTGAGACCCTGAAGGTCTGGTGATAGTGATCCAGGAGATCAATATAAACATAAGGCATAGCTAGCCTACCTCATCGATCACAATCATCTGAAGGCTGCCTATGAAATAACTACCCATTAGGTGGAACACACTCCTCATAGCGATAACCAAATACGGGAAGACCTGACACAGCCTGTAAGTCCAAAAGAGTGACTGTCAACTCCCCTAGGCCAATCCAACAAGTGTTACTACTAGGATCCCAGAACTCCACTACTCCACGAGCCCAAGAAGAAGGCATACCCCCATAGTCAAATAAAGATACATATATTGCCTCATAAACATCAGTTGTCTGTAAAGTATCTTTATGAGCCTGTAGAATGTACCTAGCCCATGTGACATATCCATAGGGAAGAGTAGGAATCCTGCCAATAAAGGAATCTTGAAGCAGGTCTAATGAGCCCAGTTGTAGCAGATGGTGGCTCAGGAGTCTAGACTGGCTCGTTGGCTCAATGCTGTCAGAAGAAGGCTGTAAGACATCACATTATCCATAACTAACTTGGGCTACTTTGCTATCCAAAGGATTGTAGTCACCACACTTCAGCTTAAGGGTAGCTACCTTGTTGGTAGGATCCTCAAAAGTAAAGGAATCTGAAGTACAATCAGGGAGTAGGGAAGAGCATGCAAAGAAGCCCTGGTAAAAATCACATCCTCGTGGCATATCAGTGTGCTGCTCAATCCTATCTCTGATATCAACATCTCCACGAGGATCATGTCCATCAATCTCGACTAGATAGCCTCCTCGCTAGGCTCATCAGGTGACAGATCATCAGGTCTCCTCCAGCTGAACATTCTCTTGCCAAGCGATAAGAGAAATGTTACATAAAAATTTAAATAACAGTGTAATCAAGTATGTCCACCAGTTCTCAAGATGCAATAATAAGAAGAAAAATAAAAGAAAGACGGGGAGGGGTAGAAAGAAGAAGACCAAAAAGTCAATCAATTTTCAGCAAACGTGACTCACTTCATGCGCAAATCACATTTGTTGGGGGCATTTGTTGACCTCCATATGTGTGTCATAAATCAAGACTAGCCCACAAGTTGAATTCGACAGACTTCGAAAGTGACAGTGCACAAATCGAGGCCAAAATGTACTAGACGTCTCTAAAAATGGTCAAAATGACCTCTGATCGGTGAACATACTTTGCCATTGCGTTCAAAATATCGAAATTGATCAGAATATAGATATTGAAAAATATAACGAGCAATTAATTAAGCGTTTGAGCTACTAATGTGTTGATGCGCATATCAAAGTCAGAAGGTACTGACGCAAGCCAAATAACCCCCGTTCATGAAATTGATTGCATCGTTAGCTTCACAATATAAAAATATATCAAATGAGACTGTTCACGCTCAATTCAAAAGAATCTGTGCAAATGTTGAATAATCAGAAGTGGTAGAGCACAAATCGAGGCAGAAATACACTAGACGTCGCTAAAATCAACTCAAATGATCTAAGATAGATGAACGAATTTCTCCATCATGTTCAGAACATCAAAATTTGTCAAGATACAAATATTACACAACTTGATGATCAACCGATCAAGCACTTGAGTCGTCAACATACTTGCATGCATATCAAAGTTAGGAGGCACTGATACAAGTCAAATGACCTCCATTCGCAAAATTGATCATATCATTGGCATTGAAACATCGAAATCTATCAAGTAAGACTATTCGCACTCAATTCGGATGACTCTGCATGAAAATTGAGCAGTCAAAAGTGGTGATGCGCTTTTTTGAGCTGAAATGGACTCAATTTGACGTCGACTTGAACCAAACGGCCTCCGATAGAGAAACATACTGCACCATTGCAATCAGAACAACGGAATTACCTTAAATTAATATATATTGACTATGTGCATTTACCGACGTGAAATCCACATTAAAACCATTTAATCAATTTAAAAATTATTTAGAAATCTCTAAATTACCCCTTCATGCAGCAACCGTTCCCCCCATTTTATTTTTCAAATTTTCTGATAAACCAAAAAAAAAAAAAAAATGGTTCCTCTCCTATCTCCCCATTTTTTTCTCCCACGTTACTCTTCCCATCCTGCATTCCCACGCCCAAGAAAATGCCTCCTACACATAGGTAATCCTCTCCCCTCTCACTTTTGTTTGGTGCCTTCCTTTTCCTTCTCGCACCAGCCCCATATGGCTCGCGTCCGCTTACTCGATCATGTTTTGTTACGCCCCAAATTCAGCCGGACCAGCATGCGTTCTCCGTAGCCAAGCCCATGGCATTGCTTGGCCATCCCACACCTCGATCCGGCGTTACAGCCTCGCCCCAAATCGCCGGACGTGTGCGTTCTCCGCCAGCCAAAGCATTGCTCGGCTCATCAGATCGCGTTCCGATCAGCGTTCTTTCGGATCCCACCTTCATCGTCCCACCCAGGCTCCGCCGACAGCGCTATCTGCGCAGGCTCCTTTCGCGGCGCGTCACGCTGCTCGCCCCTCAGCACTCGCTCGACCCAGCTTCCTACTCGACCTACTCCGCGCTCAACCATGCGCTTATCCTCCTGTGCTTCTCTTCCGCCTGCCTTCCTGATGATCCATTAATCCTTTGAACCCTCGGGCCCGTTAAACTAGCCGAATTCCATGGCCCTAGCCCGCCACCCTGCACTTCCTTCCCTTCCTATAGCCCGCAACCCTTCCACTTTTCGCTTCATCGCAAATCGGGGAAGAACATTGTCAAGAGGAGAATTCTTCTTTCAGTTTTCGACATCGCATTCCTTACTTTAGCTGCCCAATTTTTGCTTCTCTACGAACCGGAGAAGAACATCGTCAAGAGACGAATTCTTCTTTTGGTTTTCAGTCGAATTCCTTGCATAACCCATCCAATTTTTGCCTTGCTACAATCGGGGGAAGAACATCGTCAAGAGGTAAATTCTTCTTTCGATTTCCGGCGTCGCACTCCTCACTTTAGGCTTCCAATTTTTGCTTCACTGCAATCGGGGGAAGAACATCGTCAAGAGGCGAATACTTATTTTGATTTCTGGTGTCGCACTCCTTGCCTTGCATTACCAATTGCATAAGCAACCTTGTTCCCTTGCCAAGCATTACAACGCACCAAAAAATGTATCATAATATGTGTGATCTGTGAATGTGAATATATATACATGCTTGTGTTTCAGGTTTGAAGACCTCGTTGTGCTCAAGAGGGTGTGACGAGATGAGAAATCGGCTGTGATGTCGCAAGACACCACTCACTATGCTCAAGAGGGTGTACCGAGTAAGCCAACACTCGTTAGATGTCACTCCCCCTAAATGAAATGCTACCAAAATTTCATCTAATTTCTAGACTTAAAAAAGGGGGGGATGAATATATATTTCATTGTATGTATTTTTTAGGTCTGAAGACCTTGTTGTGCTCAAGAGGGCAACACGAGATGAAAAATTGGTTGTGGTGTCGAAAGACACCACTCGCTACGCTCAAGAGGATGTACCGAGTAAGCCAAAACACCCCTGATGCAGCCCCCTACACGGGGATGATGCTAGGAGGCTGGTGAAATGAACTGATGTAAGAACGCTAAGTAAGAAAACAAATAGCCAATTTTAAACTAAAAGCGTCAAACAAAAAGGGGGGGGGGAAGTAAAATGACATATGATAAACATAAAAGTAAAACAAAATAAAAAAGAAAGGTGAAAAGCACTTACAAAATTTATCTAAGAAAAGTTTAAAGCCCACTAAAGTTTCTAACCACTCCATTTCAATTGTCCTAACTCCAACCCTTCAAACAAATGGAATAGAATAGGATACTCCCTCTTGGCCTTATTTATAGAAATTAGATGAGGTAGTGAGTGGGTTGTTTTCAAAAGAAAAAAGAGGGGAAAAACAAATGTGTGAGAGTTCAAAAGAAAAAAGATGGGGACAAATAAATATGGGAGAGTTCAAAAAAAAAAAGAGGGGGAAAAGTAAATGTAGGAGAGTTCAAAAGAAAAAAGAGAGGGAAAAACAAATGTGGGAGAGTTCAAAAGAAACAAAAGAGGGGGAAAAGCTAATGTAGGAGAGTTCAAAAGGAAAAAAAAAGAGGGGAAAATGAGAATTACTTCGAGGAGTAAATCTTCTTCTCAAAATAACAAATTAACTTATCCTTTGAATGTATAGCTCCAAAATGCCTTACAAAAATCATAAGGCTTCCTTTAATCAAAATTTAAGGAATTTCATTCTAATTATGATGTTTAAAATCAACAAAATCACTAATTAGGTGAAATTATTTAAGCTATAAATACCTGCATGTGCTCAGACATAGAGATTTAAAGTGTAAATTTTAATGTCTTAAAAGGCTGCGTAGGCTAAATTGGAATAAAAAATGAAAATACAAAATCAATCTTATAATTCAAACATAAAATTAACTAAAATTACTATACACCGCATGGACACTATCTTTGAATGCTTAAATTCAAGTGAGGATCTTCTGGGTTGCTTCCCAGTTTAGTCTTAGCATTGAATCCGGGTTAATAAAACCTAAAAATCTATAATAAGAGTTTCATATTAGAGAAATATCTGAGAAAATGATTTTGTAGGGTGACAGTAGATATAATCCTCTGTTAGTAGCTAAATAGAGTTGACAAGATCTAAAGATCTTAAATATATTCTAATTAATCAATTTTCAAGTATCCATCTGAAATAGCTTAAATAGAATTCTATCATTAAAAGCTTAAATCAAAACTCAATCTATCCACCTTCCGTAACTGTTTGTAGGGGGTCACAAATTAAGAAAACTATAGCTCATAAAGGAGCCAATGTCAAATCAAGTATTCTGCTATGTTCACTCTCAATCAATCTCATGCCAGCAAGGATGTGGCATGTGTCCTCTAACTACATGGTTTGGCCAGTAGGCTCCATAGATGAAGCAGTTACGACCATAGTCCTCTGATCGGGTGGTTTCGCTAGTCAGGCTCCATTATATTATGATCATGACCGTAACTCGTATGCTCCCCAATGGCTCTGCCCTTTGAGTTGTGAATCATAGCGTATACTTGATAGGGCAAACAGCCTTCTGTCAGCTAAGGTAGACTTAAGATTGTCTTCTTAGACAAATACCACCCCAAGTCTACAAGGATTTCTTGGATGACGTAACTCATGTGTTGCTGATGAGGATCCTTCTGTCAAGTTGGGTTGACTACCTCCTTTGACTAAGTAGACTAGGGACCGCGACTGCCCAGGATGACGGAACTATGGGATCTAGATCAGGCATGTCATCATTCCCCCAACCATCCGATTTAAGCTGAAATGATGAGTTTCATAATCTAAAATTTGAAACTCCATATGCTGCTACTATACGCTACGCACTAAGCGGCCTACTGACTAGCCTTCATCGAAAGTTCTCTCTCACTTATTGGGGAGGTAATTAACTATAGGTTCTTGCGCCTATAGGAAACTTGGAACCAGATCTAAAGTTCTCACCAAATGAGGGTGAAATCTCTCGGTAGTGACTTATCTACTATCTCATCTACCTTTTGAAAATTATCGCACTTCAAATTAAATCATACTCTCTTCAAAATTCAAAATTGTCGAGAGATTGGTGGTGAATTTTGGAGCCCACAATGAAGAATATTATGTCGACCAAAATCAATAAATAGGGAGTCAATTATTGTAAAAATGATTACACAACCTTAGCTCTCAACTATTGTATATTCTCAGTGTTGTTGCAATAAAACATCCAAAGTTCTCTTTTTTTCTCTTCTCTCTTTACTTTTTTGCTATATTGAAACCCTAATGGGTGTGTTCACAAACTCTTTGATTCAAATAATTCCAATAAGCACTTGTTCATAATCCTTTGAATATATATATATATATATATATATATATATATATATATATATATATATATATATATACTTGTTTGTTAAATGAACGAGCTTAAACACTTTATGGCTCTATTTATTTATGTTAATGATCAATATCATTTAAAATCGTGAACAAGCTTGTTAAGGTGCCCACAAAAAGCTCTATTTAAAGCTCGATTAAATCTCTATTTATGTTCGATTGGTGGTCAATCTATCAAATTCTTGATTTAATATTTGAATAAGGCGCATATTAGGCTCAATAAAGGCTCATAACATCTTTTTATTTAATTATTATTATATTTCACTTTCTATTTTAAATTTTTAATAAAGCCAAAACTCAACCCCCTTATCTTAAGGCTCATTTGATGAGTTAATAACTAGCTTCATCAATTGGGTCATTTCAATGCTTGATAAGACTCATTTGAGTTGCTAACAAAATCTTTAATAATATGACTTCATAATTGGCTCGTAAAAGCGTAAATTGAGTGCTTGTTTAGAATTTAACAAACTCACTCTATGCTTTTTAAAGAAGCTCGAGAATCATTAAATGAACCGAGTTCAAGTTAATCTCAAACAAAACTTGAACAGAAAGTACAACAACAACAACAACAACAAGAAGCCTTAAATCCCACTAGGTGGGTAGATGAATCCTTCTTCTCCATTGTGTCCTATTATGTGTCAAATTCTCATTTAAATCATGTATACTAAGATCAATTTTTATACATCTTAACCAAGATTTTTAGGTTTACCTCTACCTTTCTTAACATAAGGCAAATCTAATGCATCTACTCTCTCTTAATTGGGTCATGGACGGTAGGCTTTATGTGGCCAAACCATCTAAGGCAACTCTCCCTAATCTTATCTACCTGAGCTACTCCAACTTTTTCTTGAACATACTCATTTTGCATTCTATCTCTAAGAGTAAAGCCACTCATCCACGAGCATCCTCATCTCAGAACTTAACTTAGTCTTATGCTTCTCTTTTATTGGCCAACATTCGCACTAAGTCATTGCGGTCTTACCACCATCTTATAAAATTTTCCTTAAGTTTAAGTGGAACTTTTCTATCACATAATAGGCCAGATGCATTCCTCCACTTCAACCATCCAACTTGAATTCTACTAATAACATCTCCATCTATTTCACCATCATTTTGAACAATAGAGCCTAAATATCTGAAAGTAATTTAAACAAATTAAACTTGAACACGATCTTAGAAGCTCAAGTTGAGATTGAACAAATATTTGATAAGTGAGCACACCATGGATCAACCTGTTGACCTCCACATACGTGTCATAAGTCGAGTCATGCCCACAAGTCTAATCGACGAACTTCAAAAGCGGCGATTGCACAAATCGGCCTCAAAATACATTGGACATCACCGAAAATAGTTGAAACGACCTCCGATCGGTGAGCGGACTTCATTGTGTTCAAAATGTCAAAACTTATCGAATATAAATATTACAAAATATAACGAGTAATTGATTAAATGCCGAGCTATCAATGTGTCAATGCATATCGAGTGAAGGCTGGCGATGTACGCGACCTTCGTTTATGAAACTAATCATGTTGTTAGCTTCAAAATAATGGAAGCTATCAAATGAGACTGTTCACGCTTAATTTGGACGAGTCTGTGCCAATGTTGAAAATTCAACAGTGGCAGTGCGCAAATCGAGGTTGAAATGTAGTGGACATCTCTAAAAATGGTCAAAATGACCTCCGATCGATGAACGGACTTCTCCATTGCATTCAGAACATTGACATTGGCCATGATATAAATATTGTATAACTTAATGATCAATTGATCAAGCGCTCAAGTCATCAACATACTTGCACGCATATCAAGGTTAGGAGGTACCGACATAGACTAAATTACCTCCGTTCATAAAATTGATTATGTCGTTAGCTTCAAAACATCAAAATCTATCAAATGAGACTATCCATGCTCAATTTAGATGAGTCTGTATAAATGTCGAGTGATTTGAAGTGATAGCACACAAATCGAGGCTGAAATGCACAGGACGTCAATGAAATCAACTCAAATGACCTCCGATCGATGAACAGACTTTGTCATTGCGTTCAAACATAAAAATTGGTAAGAATATAAATATTGCATGACTTGATGATCAACTGATCAAGCGCTCGTCGAAGTTCCTGCACACATATCATGGTCAGGAGCCACCAATAAGGATCAAATGACCTTCGTTCGTAAAATTGATCACACCATTAGCTTCAAAACATCGAAATCTATCAAGTAAGTATATTCGCACTCAATTCGGATGAGTTTCTGCAAAAATCGAGCGATCAAAAGTGACGATGCACATTTTGAGCTGAAATGGACTAAATTTGGCGCCGACTTGTACCAAATGGCTTCCGATCATGAAACAGACTGCACCGTTGCATTCAAAATAAAAAAATTACCTTAAATTGATATATATATTGACTATGTGCATTTATCGACGTGAAATCCACATTAAAACCAGTTAATGAATTTAAAATTTATTAAAAATTCCTAAATTATCCCCATTCTCAACCGTTCCCCCCTATTTTCAGTTTGGCTAGAAATAAAAGAAGAAAAAATAGGAACTCTCTCCCATTTTTTCTGGCAGTTTCTTTCCCCACTCTCCCCATTGTTGCATTCCCTCTCACGTTCAAGAAAAAAAAATCCCTCTCGGCACACGTAATCCTCTCCAATGAATTTCCACTGTTCCATTTCACGGCCGGCCAGCCCACCGTGCTATCCTGCGCGTTCTGCCGCTGCCATCTCGCACCGACCTGCATTCGTCAAAAACACGTTGATTCCCATTTCGATCCCCACTCTGGCCCATGCCATTCTACTCCACCGATCCATCTCGACCGTAACGATCCATGGGCCGTTTCCCAAAATGGCCAGCATCACCGCTCGCTCAAGCCCGCTTGCCGACGTTCTACCTTCCGACTGTCTTCGGCTCCTTGCCGACGTCGCTTCGGGCCGTCTTCCCGGCTGCGTCTCTCGCTCCACTCCAAGCCCACTTGCCAACCCGCGTTCTGCCTTCCTCCGGCCCACAAACCTACATCCCAAGGCCCGCTGCCTTTCTACATCCCATCCTGTTCTATTTTCACTGTGCCGCAAACCGAGGAAGAACATCATCAACAGGTGAATTCTTCTATCGATTTTCGGTGTCGCACTCCTCGCCTTAGCCATCCAATTTTTGCTTCGTTGCAATCAGGGAAAGAACATCATCAACAGGCGAATTTTTCTTTCGATTTCCGGTGTTGCACCCCTCGCTTTAGCCTTCCAGTTTTTGCTGTGCCGTAAATCGGGGAAGAACATCATCAACAGGCGAATTCTTCTTTCGATTTTTGGTGCCGCATTCCTTGCATAAGCTGTACCATTTTCACTTCGCCGCAAACCAGGGAAGAACATCGTCAAAAAATAAATTTTTCTTTCAATTTTTGGCGCTGCATTCCTTGCATAACCCGTCCCATTTTTGCTTTACCGCAAATCGGGGAAGGACATCATCAACAGACGAATTCTTCTTTCGATTTTCGGCGTCGCACTTCTTGCATTACATTCCTAATTGCATACCTAACGCCGTTCCTTTGCTGAGCATTGCAACGCGCCAAAAAATGTGTCAGAACATGTGTGATCTATATAATGTGGATATATATATATATATATATATATATATATATATATATATATATATATATATATATATATGTATATTTCTTCTTGAGTTTGAAGTCCTTGTTGTGCTCAATAGGGCGCGATGAGATGAAAAACATGTTGCGGTATCGCAAGACACCACTCGCTACGCTCAACAGGGCGTACCAAGTAAGCCAACACCCGTTAGATGTCGCTCCCCCAAGATGAAATTATATCAAAATTTTGTCTAATTTTAGACTTAGAAAAAAAAGGGAGGGATGAATATATATTGTATTGTATGTCTTCTTTCAGGTCTGAAGGCCTCGTTGTGCTCAACAGGGCACGACGAGATGAAAATTGGCTGTGGTGTCACAGACAACACACACTCAAGAGGTGTAAGTAAGCCAAACACTCGATGCACGGTAGGAGGATGCCAAAATTTTGACTAAAATTCGTGACTTCAACAAATCAAATGAGAATTACCTAAACATAAGTCAAACAAAAGAATATGTGATAAATATGAAGATAAATGTTAAATCAAAGAGAAATAGGTGGAAGCCTTTAAAGAAAATTTTGAAAAAAAAGTAGAACACTCATTTAAAATGCATGTGAAATTTGGGGAGGCTAATATTAAACTCACAAGCTTTAATTGTAATTCTCTACGACTTAAATTAAAGTGATAATGTGAGTTCTCTTTTCTTGTAAATTTCTAAAAATTAAGCAAGCTTTAATTAGAATTGGGGGGGGGTGACTAATACTAAACTCATAATGAACTTACAATAAACTTAAAGTCTAGGGATGAATTCAAATTGAGTTTAATAACTCTTATTCAAATGTAGAGGTGATTACTATCTAGCAAATAAGCATGAGTAGGCTAAAGCAATAAACACCTTGGCATAACTTATCAAAATTGATGTAAATTGAGCATAATCAAGTTGGAAAAATTACAAAAATTCAACAAGTAAACTAAGTGCCAGTAGTGTTTTAAACTACATTCTAAATCAAAATATATTCTTCGCCAATCGCTTTGTACAAGCGGTAAGCGATACTAAATCAAAATCTACAAATATCGTAGAGCTTTTTTCGATCAAATTAAGAAATTTCATCCTAATTATGATTTTAAAAATTAATAATTTCATTAAATAGATGAAATTAGCTAAGCTATAAACTCCTGCATGTGCTCGAACATAGAGATTTCAAGTGCAAATTTTAATGTCCGAAAAGGCTGCACAGGCTAAGTTAGAATATATTAAATATTAATCTCAAAATCTAATAAGATATTAGATCAATTTATAATGCCTTCTTAGCCAGAATCACTTTTTTGTACAAAAAGAAGAAGGCGATACTAAATCCAATTCTATAAAATTCATAAGGCTTCCTTTAATCAAAAATTAAGGAATTTCATTCTAATTATGATTCTTAAAATCAATGATTTCATTAATTAGATGAAATTAGCTAAGTTATAAACATGTGCTCGGACATAGAGATTTCAAGTGCAAATTTTAATGTCTGAAAAGGCTACGCAGGCCAAAGTTGGAAGTCAAGGAAAATCTAAAATCAATCTCATAACTCAGAAATAAAAACTGCCTAAATTCTTAAATACGCATGGGCCGACCTTATGTTGCTTAAATTCAAGTGTCTGAGGATGCTGCGCGGATTGCTACCTAGTTTAGTCTTAGGATTGGGTCCGGGTTAACAAAACATAAAAATTTATTATAAAAATTGTAAAATATCTGAGAAACTAATTCTGTCAAGTGATAGTAGATCTGATCCTCTATTAACAGTTAAACAGAGTTGATAGGATCTAAAGCGCTTAATTCAAACATAAAATTATATGAATTATTAATTACACCCGCATGGGCCCCGACACTATGTTGAATGCTTAAATTCAAGCGTCTGGGGATGCTGCACGGGTTGCTTCCCAGTTTAGTCTTAGGACTGGGTCTAGGTTAACAAAACCTAAAACCTATAATAAGAGTTTCAGATTAGTGAAATATCTGAGAAATTGATTCTATCAGGTGATAGTAGATCTAATCCCCTGTTAGCAGCTAAATAGAATTGACAGAATCTAAAACTCTTAAATATATTCAAATTAATCAATTTTTTAAATCAAATTAAGTAGCAATCTGAAACTGCTTAAATGGAATTCTATCATTAAAAGCTTAATTCAAACTCAGGCTATCCACCTTCCATACTACCGGTGAAAAATTAAGAAAACTCTAGCTCAAAAATGAGCCAATGTTAAATCAAGTGTTCTGTTATGTTCACTCTCAATCAATCTCACGTCAGTAAGGACATGGCCTGTCCCATTGCGTGGTTGTCCAAGAGCTCCACGGATGAAGCGATTCGACCGAGTCCTCGAGTGGTTTGGCCAGTCTGACTCCATTATATTATGATCACGGCTGTAGCCCGTATGCTCCCCAATGGCTCTTCCCTTTGAGTTGTGAATCATAGGGTATACTTGATAGGCAAACAACCCTCTATCAGCTAAGGTAGACTTAAGATTGTCTCTATAGATAAACACTACCTCAGGTTTATAAGGATTTCTTGGACGACGTAACCCATGTGTTGCTAATAAGGATCCCTCAGTCTGGTTGGGTCGACTACCTACTCTGACTAAGTAGACTAGGAACCGCGATTGTCCGGGATGACAGAACCATGTGATCTAGATCAGACGCGTCATCATTCCCCAACCATCCAATTTGAAATGATAAATTTCATAATCTAAAATTTGAAACTCTACATCGCTACTACGCTATGCATTTAGCAATCTAATGACAAGCCTTAATCGAAAGTTCTCTCTCACTTATTGAGAGGTAATTAACTATAAGGGCTTGCTTTATAGGAAACACGACATCTAAAGTCCTCACAAAATATGGGTGAAGTCTTTGGGTAGTGTCTTATCTACTGTTCCATCTTCCTTCTGAAAATTACATCGACACTTTCAATCATACTCTCTTCAATTCAATTTCAAAAAATAGTCGAGAGGTCGGTGGCAAATTTTTGGAGCCCACAAATTTCTGGCGACTCCACTGGGGACAGAATTCTCTTTCCATCTTTGGCTAATAAAATTTGAGCTATAGTAGTAGTAAAGCATGATAAAAATTGAAATGTAAAATCAATTATCAATGAAACTAAATCTAAGCTAATTATGTCATTATGACTAATCTCTTTGTTCTTTATATTGATGGATCTTGAACACCGTTCATCATGCGGTTTGGTGTAGAGCCAACATCCATCTAGCTAATGCCGCAATCAATACCGAGATGTTGGAGCTACCATTCAATTTGGTAGTATAGACTTTCCAACCATTGTTGTTACATATAATCCTCTACCTGAAGTAATTGCATATTCTACGCACCAACCTGTGCAATGGAGGAGGACAATTAGAATGGCTACTACTGCTACTAAAGTTCCTCGAAAGAGAACCTAAGTGTTCAAAAGATTGGGTCATTCTGAGGTGCCAGTCATGAAAAGAATCGTCACAGCGTAGAAAGTTTTAGTCATACCTGTGAATACGATAACTCTGTCATTTGAACCTTTCACACTAGGAATGCGTGATGTTGATGCCTCCTCTTCTGGAGAAAACTAACTCAAAGGCAGCGGAGAAAGAATAAATGCTGAGTTGGAGCTCATCGGCTCTCACATGGGTCATCTATTACACAACCAAAAGCAACAATTAGCTCCGACCCTTTATAAGAAATAACCGAAACTCTATCTATTCAAGTATATAGCTAAAGGTTGTAAAAGAAAATGTCTTATGAAGAAAAGATATCAAATGCCACTCAAGAGAAGCCAAGAATACTCATTACAAAAAAGCTACCATCGCTGGAAGGAAAATAAATACTCGAAGTTGAGGACGTAGAAGCTTCTTCATGTGGAAGCAAGCTAACCTAGAGATAGTGGGGAAAGAGAAATGTTGAACTACATGCTCAACAACCATTATTCAAACAAAAAAATGTACAACCAGTTGTGAAACTAGAAGTGAGTGTTCCAACCCATAACATGTTTGACAGCCTAAGATGGGTAAAGCCGAATAGCTCTACTGGTAAAATCAAAAAGTCCTTCTGGACCCGACAACATCAGGTTCCAGCTTCTCTAGTGAGGAAAATTGAAATTGTATATGCAAGAGTGTATCGAGTCCTCAAAGTTGCTAAGGAGAAAAGGACTGATAAAAAGAAAATACGAAGGTCCTGTCCTTATGGAGGCTAGAGTTGGTCCTCCAAAAAGACCTCCTCCTACAACCTCAGCAAGATGTCTACTAATTCAAGTCCCGCACAGTGAGCATCGAGGCATGACACTTGGAACATAAATCCAAGAATCTGCCGTCGAAAGGTCCAAGCAAATAGGTGAGCAAATTTGGAGGCAAAAATCTCGAAGTAAAATTTCTTTACAAAAAGATAACAACATGACATCTAGACTGTACTCCCATAAAATCCACTCCTTATGCTAAAGTATTTAGAGCTGAAGCAGTCTTGCCACTTGAAGTTGAATTCCTTTCACTCTAAGTAGTCATTCAACACAATCTCACTCAAGATGAGAATGTCCGTCTACGAATGGAAGAGAATGACGTGCTTGACAAAGTTAGGCTCCAAGTTTAATGAAATTTAGAAGTCTATTAAGCAAAGATGCCTAAGACTTTTGACCATATGATGTGACCTCAAATATTTCAAAAAGGAGAATTAGTCTTGGTGTTGAGAAGACCTGTTATTCCTAATCAAAAATTTGGTGGCAAATTTGAGCCTAACTGGGAAGGCCCTTTTATCATTGAGAAAGTATACCAAGGAGGGAGCATACCAACTCATCAACCTAAAGGGTGAAAGACCAATGCCGCCAATTAATGGTCGATACTTGAAAAAGTACTATACATGACAACCACATTCTCGAGGTACAATAAAATCCCTGCAAGACAGGGGACATTTTTTTTAGTATATCTATTTAGGTCAACATCGTGCTTCATGCCAAGATCTCTAAATAAATATACTCACTCAAGATGAAAAAACCTTTTCCATGAAAATTCCCCTGTTACACAGGGGGCATTTTTTAGTTTATGTTAAATTTATTTGAGTTGACGTCATGCTACAAGACGAGATCCTCAAATATATTCTTATTCAGGTTGATATTGAGCTTTACGCCGAAATCCCTGGATATATCCATAATTGTTACTGTTAAGTTGTAGAGTCTTGTAGGAATAAAATGAATCTATTTATGCATGAAAGGACAACCCTAAATGTCAAGAAATTTATCTCTCAAATTTGCCAAATTATGGAGATTAAGTCAAAAGAACTCCCGAAGCTTCAATCAATTAAGCTGAAGAAATATCAACCTCTACATCCTAAAGTCTAGGGCATAAACAGGTTCTAAAGGTCAAACTCAACAAGCCCACAAATGGCCGAGTTGCTGAAGCGCTTCTCACTCAACAAGCCGCAAGAAAAAGCCGCAGTGAAAGAGCCCTCTTTCGTCAGTCTAATGACAAAACCACCAACCCACTACAGTTTAAGTCGAAGACTCGAGTAGGTTCTAAAGGTCGAACTCAATAAGCCCAAATATGACCGAGTTGCTAATGCTCTCCTCACTCAACAAGCCACAAGAAAAGACCGTAGTGAAAGAGCCCAATGATGATAGCTCAATCTCAAACTAGTACCATCTTAGTGATTACAAGCAACCGTGATCCAAGAGATCTCTACTTGATCGATAGATCACAAGCCGAGGAAAGCTCAATTGGCTACCTCAAATCAATCTATATATTATCGCAGGTGATATATTAATTTATTCTCAAATGATCCGTCAAGCTCAAAGCAGTGATCAAAGCCTATCTCTCATCAAGTCCGGGAATGCACAGGACCGGGAAGTAATTCCATAGTTCATACAAAGTCGATGGCCAAACTAAAGGAGTTTTGTGACTATTCAGTTGGTTAAAGCACGCATCGCTAGACTAATAACTCAACATTGATCCTATATAAGCTGGAAGGCTTGGTCATCTATATGTAAATGAACTGGCCAAAGCAAAGAACATGGGGATTCATGGCGCATATACACTTTGATAAGTCAATATGGACAAATCAAATGTCATTCCTTCATCAAGCCCGCCAAGCTTAAAGTTAGATAAAAGGAATTTAAATTCCAACCAAGCACGGATAAACCGATCCCCCAGTGGAGTCCTTCATCAAAACAAGCAGACCAATTCCTTCATCAAACTCAACCAAACATGAAGCTAGAGTCGGAGGAGGCTTAAATCTGCAAGGACATAACGGAAAGAGATCTTCGGCAAAGCCGTTGAAGTAGATAGTAGATGGTGTAACAACTTTTATCTATCCGACAAGTCAATTTTGACAAATCGTTCAATCCCCGTTGTTTAGCATGTCCTGAATAAGGCGGCGTATTAATGACAAATCTCATCAAAGCTCCGTAAGCTATTGCAATCGAAGCTAAAATGATACAAGTTTGGTGGCCAGCCCAAATAGTCAATCAGTTTTCAAAAAATATGACTCGCTCCATGCATGAATCACATTTGTTGGGGGGCATTTATTGACCTCCACATACGTGCCATAAGTCGAGTCAAGCCCATAAGTCTAATTTGACGGACTTCAGAAGCTACAGTGCGCAAATCAGGGCTCAAATTGCACTAGACGTCACTGAAAATCATTGAAACAACCTCTGATTGGTGAACAGACTTTACCGTTGCATTCAGAACATCAAAATTGATCAGAATATTGATATTGCAAAATCTAACAAGCAATTGATTAAGCGCTCGAGCTATCAATGTGTCGACGCGTATATTAGAGTCGGGAAGCTGCGAAAATGTCCGGACGACCTCCGTTCATGAAATTGATCATGTTGTTAGCTTCAAAATATTGAAAGCTATCAAATGAGACTATTCACGCTTAATTCGAACGAGTCTATGCCAATGTCGAATAATCAACAGTGACAGCGCGTAAATCAAGACTGAAATGCACTCGACATCTCTAAAAATGGTCGAAATGACCTCCAATCAACAAACAGACTTGCCATCGCATTTAGAATATTGAAATTGGTCAGGATATAAATATTGCATAACTTAATGATCAACTGGTCAAGCCGAGTCATCAACATACTTGCACGTATATCGAGGTCAAGAGATGCTGACATAGATTAAATTACCTCCGTTCATAAAATTGATTTGCTTTGAAATATCAAAATCTATCAAATAAGACTATCTGCACTCGGATGAGTCTCAGATAAACGCCGAAAGTGATTTGAAGAGACACAAATTGAAAAATGCAGTGACGCCACCAAAATCAACTCAAATGACCTCCGATCGATGAACGGACTTTTTCATCACGTTCAGAACATCAAAATTGGTAAGAATATAAATATTACATGATTTGATGATCAACCGGTCAAGCGCTCGAGTCGTCAACGTGCCTGCACGTATTTCGAGGTCAAGAGGCACCGACGAGGATCAAACGACCTCCATTCATGAAATTGATCATTCCATTGGCTTCGAAACGTCAAAATATATTAAGTAAGACTATTCGTACTCAATTCGGATGAGTTTGCACAAAAATCGAGCGATCGAAAGCGATGACGTGCAATTTGAGTTGAAATGGACTCAATTTGGCGCCGACTTAAACCAAATGGCCCGATCGAAACCGACTATGCGGCTCGTAACAAATGTAATTACCTCAATTTGATATATATATTAACTATGCATTTAACGCGAAATCCACATTAAAATCTTAATAAATTTAAAATTTATTAAAAATTCCTAAATTATCTGTCATGCTCAACGTTCCCCTATTTTCAGTTTTAAATAGAAAAAAAAAAAGAAACTCCCTTTTTTTTTTCTTGCAATTTTTTTCCTACTCTCCCCATTCTTGCATTCCTCTCACATTCAGGAAAAAGAATCCCTCTCAGCACAGGTAATCCTCTCCCCTAAATTTCCACTGTCCCATTTAACGATTGGCCAACCCACCGTGCTGTCCCACGCATTCCGCCGCTGCCATCCCGAGCTGCACCCGCATCGACCTGCGTTCGCTGGAAACCCGCCGATTCCCGTTTTGATCCCCACTCTGACCCACGCCATTCTGCTCCACGCCCGATCCCACGAAACCGACCCACCGCCGCGCGATCCCACCGCAGGCTCGTCTTCCCGAAATCGTGGCCCGAGTCATCCGCTCCACTCCAAGCCCGCTTTCCAACCTGCTTTCTGCCTTCCGCCGGCCCATCTTCCCAAAATCGCGGACGCGTCACCCGCTCCTCTCCAAGCCCGCTTGCCGACCCGCGTTCTGCCTTCGTCCGGCCCACAAACCTGCATCCCAAGGCCCGCTGCCTTTCTACAGCCATCCGTCTGCTGCACAGAAGAAGTCACGTCGACACTTCTATCGATTTTCGACACTCGCCTTAACCATCTAATTTTTTTGCTTATAATTGGGAAAGAACATCAATTAATTTGTCTTTCAATTTTGACGCCGCACTCCTCAGCCTTCCGATACAAGACCGGAGAAGAACATAGTTAACAGACGAATTTTTCTTTCGATTTTCGGCGCCACATTCCTTGCATAACCCGTCTCATTTTCACTTCACCACAAATCGGGGAAGAACATCGTCAACAGGCGAATTCTTCCATCGATTTCCCGTGTCGCACTTCTTGCATTACATTCCCAATTGCATACCTAATCTCGTTCCTTTGTCGAGCATCGCAGCGCACCAAAAAATGCTTCAAAACATGTGTGATCTGTGAATGTGAATATATATATATATATATATATATATATATATATATATATATATATATATATACGCTTTATTGAAGACCTTGTTGTGCTCAACAGGGAGCGACAAGACGAAAAATAGGCTGTGGTGTTGCAAGACACCGCTTGCTACGCTTAACAGGGCGTACCGAGTAAGCCAACACTTGTTAGATATCGCTCCCCCTAAATAAAATGCTGCTGAAATTTTGTTTAATTTCCAGACTTAGAAAAAAAAGGAGGGATGAATATATATTGCATTGTATGTCTTATTTCAGGTCTGAAGGTTTCGTTGTGCTCAACAGGGCGCGACGAGATGAAAACATGGCCATGGTGTCACAAGACACCGCCATTATCTTGAAGAGGTAGCAAGCCAAAATACTCCTCGATTACACGGGATGACACTAGGAGGCTCCATTATATTACAATCACGATCATAGCAGATACTGAAATGGCTCTACCCTTTGAGTTGTGAATCATGGGTATACTTGATAAACAACCCTCTCGTAGGAGACTTAAGATTGTCTATAGACAAACACCACCCGTCTAGGATTTCTTGGATGACGTAACCCATGTGTCGATAAGGATCCTTCGGTGGGGACTACCTCCTCGACTAAGTAGGGATCGCGAACGCGGATGACTGGAACCATGAGATCTAGATCGGGCACGTCATCATTCCCCCAATCATCTGATTTGAAATGATAAATTTCATAATCTAAAATTTGAAACTCTACATGCTACTACTATACGTTATGCATTTATCAATCTAACGACTGGCCTTAATCGAAAGTTCTCTCTCACTTATTGAGAGAGGTAATTAACTATAGGGGCTTGCGCCTATAGGAAACCTGAAACCAGATCTAAAGTCCTCGCAAAATGAGGGCGAAATCTGGGTAGTGTCTTATATACTATTCCATCTGTCTTCTGAAAATTACACCAACACTTTCAATCATACTCTCTTCAATTCAATATCAAAAAAATATCGAGAGGTTGGTGGCGAATTTTCGGAGCCCACACAACCTCATACTCCGACTCGTATCCATTATCCAATTACATAATACCCCACATAAATGAGCAGATAAAATAAGGAGAAATTATTATACTTAATATTTGGACAACTATAGCTTTGCATCAGCCCACTTCTAACAATTCCTAAAATCACTGAGCTTTGAAGAACCGGACCTTAAGACCAATATCAATTAACCTCCACAACCCTCCAACAACCAGCACTGCGCTCAATCCCATCCCCAGGCTTCCCAAAGCCCAGTTCACAGACCACATCGCGCTGTACTTCTCCGGTTTCTTGACCAGAATCCACATGAAGCAGGGGTAAGCCAACGCCACCGGCAACGCTATTCCCCCAAGGAGACCCGCAAGGTCCGATAAGAAAGGAAAAGCCACCGCTATGAGAAACACCGCCGCTCCAAAATGCTCGGAACCCAGATCGCAGCCACCGCGGACACGGCTTGTTGTTCCTGCCGGTGTACCCTGCTTCCAGGTTGTCGAACACCGGCATAGCATAGATTTGGAAGGAGCCAAGGCAGTTAATGACGACGAGAAGGCTCGTCAAACACAGAACTACACGGGAAGTATCGTGGCCGTGGAATGAGAAGAGTGCGTGCAGAATCCCGCTCGGAGGTATCTGCAAGCCATTAGAATTCTTAATCAGGTGGTTCATAAAAGAATTGAATATATAGCTGTAAGAAGAACCGTCTTCTTCTACTCGCCTTGTTACCGTATGCCCAGAAGCCGCCGATTGCAATTGGATATAAACAGAGCGCGACGAGGAGGTAAGCAGCCTTCACCCCCCTCCACATTAGAATGCGAGAAGGAAGCTTCGGAGTCGATGGCATGGTTGCCTGTCAGCAACTAGCAGATCAGTTCTGAAGAACAATTAATTAAAGATACAGCAGTGCCGCTCTTGCGATTTATCCTAAACTTAAAGCCCAAATTATGAGTTTGTGATTCCAAACGATCTTCATATTCTAATTATGATAGATTAATTTATTAGGTGAGTTGAGCTCATATCAGTAGGTTCCAAACAAGATCTGAGGGATCGTTTATTTTGCCGCTAATTAAATGGTACTATCTCAACTTTTGTGTAAATGTGTCATCGATTTAAACACGAATACATTTTAAAATCTAATATTTTAAAGGATTTCTTCTTGCAAATAATGAACAATAAATTTTAAAATTTATTATGATTTTTCAGAAATAACTTTCTTCATTTATTTGAGGGCGATAACTCCTAAATTATAAGAGAGAGAAATATATATATAGCTCAAGATTGTGACCTGGATCTCTAATACGAGGTTGTGACCTCTGAAAGCAAACGCGATGATGCCGCCGGCATTGACTATGTCGAGCACTCTGTTGACACTTACGCCTCCGTCGAGAGGTGAGGAGGATGTCTGGGAAAGCCTGCCCTGGCCGATGGAGACGACCCAGATAATGGTGCAGTAAGATACAGCAGTGACTGCGCCGGCGAGGGAGACGCCGGCGAGGGAGTTGAGATTTGGGAGCTGCGAGAGGATCACGGCTAGGCAGACGAAGACGAGGTACCATTCGATGGCCGTTAGGGGCTTCGACTGGCACGACGGCCCGCAGACTATTTCGAAGAAGAGCTTCAGGGTCCCGCCACCGACAATGATGAGCGCAGAGCAGGTGCCTCCCG
The DNA here is from genome assembly GCA_021442155.1 of Cymbidium sinense. Classification (NCBI taxonomy): domain Eukaryota; kingdom Viridiplantae; phylum Streptophyta; class Magnoliopsida; order Asparagales; family Orchidaceae; genus Cymbidium; species Cymbidium sinense. The sequence continues at coordinate 86,537,317 of CM038217.1, read as the reverse complement.
AGAGGTACATGGTGGGGAATTTGGCAAGCAGCGTGCCGAGCCTTGCTCCTGACATGCAGATAGATTGGGCTTAATTTCCACAGGCCAGTTACCTGAGTTGATTTATGGTTAACGCACAAGTAGGGATGATTGGATATGTGACCGAGGGGCACCAAATAGTGCATTATATCTTTAATTTTAAGATGTATAGTTCTACAAACTTTACAAAATATTCTTAATTTTGTAAGACAATAATTGACACCATAATATCTCGCAAATAAAAGAGCTGCCTTATAAAATATTTAAATTATATTATTTCGAACTAAATTTGTTTTAGAATTGAAGTGTTAAGGGTTATTGGTTAGGGTATGGCTCACCAAAGCAATCAGTTGCCAAATGAAGATATCTGCAGTAGCGGATTCCAGTGGCTGATTCCTGAAGTTGGATGAGAAGCCAGAGGGTATACATTTGCCAGATGAATGTCACGGACAAGCACAGCATTCCCATATCCTTCAAAACATTGAATTTATGTTCATTCTTAAGTATGCAAATTCTGATGCATCCTAGTCTGAATTAATACATTAAGTATTATATTTTCTCAATCAAACTTAATCAGTAAGTATTTTTTGGCTGAATAATAATAAAGTAATATGATTCAGATCAATACAAACAATCTCTCCCTTCATCGTGGAAATTGCATGAGCTAGCTTTATTAGTAGTTATGGATTGAATGGCCAGAATAGTCATCCAAAAGTCACAGCAGCGAACCTCTAATCTTTCCTAGTCAAATTACTTATCTATGTTGAATCAGCACGGAATTCGAAAAGAGAATTAGGCATCAGTGATCTGTGAGGTATGAGGAAAGACATACCAACCAAGAAAGGTGAATGCGACAGGAAGCACGAGAGCTTGGAAGCCAATGCCAGAGCAGACGATATGGAAGGCAGAGTAGTAGGCGTTGCCACTCCTTGATTCGGTAATGGGCAGCCATGCGTCCTGCGGGTCGTGCTCGGTTATGTGCCCCACCTCCTCCAAATAACCTCGCATGCTCGCCACCGCCTTCCTCATCGGGCTCGCCCTTGGCATGGTCACCATCATCGACTTTGCCAGCGGTAACTGCAATCTCGACGGTGGCGTCGAAACGGCGACCACCTCGGCCGGCTGCGACCTCACTTCGGTCACCTCGCTGGCCATTGATGCCATAAGTTTTAGTTGTTGTCCATGGATGTGCTGCAAACAATATTTATAGGGAACTAGGCTCTAAAACATGAAATGCGGACGACAAAAAAAAAAAAAAAAAAAATTTATATATCTATATATATATATATATATATATATATATATATATATATATATATATATATATATATAATATTTAAATAATACATCAAAATTTAACTTTATTTACTTTTTAGAAGTGAAATATATTTTTTTAAACATAAAAAAAATTAGATAAGTAAATATTTAACTTTAGATATTAGATATATAAATATGAAAGTTTGATGTATGTATATAAATTTCTCAAAAAAATATTATTATTTATTTTATTTATTTATTTATTGTTGTGCGGAGGGGTAGTGCAGTGGGCAAAATAATTTTTTTCAATTAAATTGTCATACACATATTAATATATTCTGATAGAAATTTGTGTGAGGGCAGCGAGGATAAAAAGTAAAATTAATAAAATAAAAAAGGCATAATGGACTAACTTCTGAGCTTTTGCATCTGATTTTGTTTTATTTAAATAATATTTTTTTGAGTGTCTAACTGTTGGACCAAACCGTGATGGATCGCCGTCCAACATTTCTTCACTAAAAATGTAAATTTTGATGAACGGCGATCTATTGTTCCTCATGGCAAACAAATCTGATCTCATTGTTTTTTTTACACACTTCAAATCTTATATATTTATAAATTAAATATATATTTTAAATTATTGAATTCATCTATTTATGGTATTGAGAATTTCATAAATTTAAATAATAACTTAAAAATTAAGATAAGAAAACATTTATTTTATAATTATATAAAAATAAGGCCTATAACAAAGGTCCACGTGACAATTGACTACAAGTCCACCAAACCTTAAATAATACGTAAGGGAAAAAATAATAATAATAATCAGCCCGTGGACCTATTAATTTGTCGTCAACACCACTTCCAGCCTTATTACAATCTGAGCCACTCTTCATTCTTCAAAATTAATTATTGTGGTGTATATTAAGCTTATTAGCCACCATCGATTGTCATGTAAATTAGTGATGACAAATAGTTAAAAAAAGGTTTTAAGTGTTAATTTTTTAAAAAACTTAGGATTACAAGAGCGATGTATTTCAGGATGCAATATTACATATTAGTTAAGAGTTAATATTATTTGAAATACATTTTATTTATCTGTTGCCATTATCTAATAATTGCTCTGAACTCTTCCATTATACAATTGCTTAAGAACTCTTCTTTCAATTTTTTAAAATATATTTGATTATAATTATTATTTTTAAAAACACTAAAATTATCTTAAAATTATTTTGAATATTTTTAATATAGAAATAATTAAAAATACAATAACAAATATATCTTTAAAAATATCATAAAAATAAATAATAAAATAATAAAATAAATTTAATCTCGAACAAGCTCTTAAGGGCAAATTGCAACTCATTATTATAATCTCAAATGCTTCAATTTCAGAGATGAGCAAATTGGATCTCCACATATGTCATAAATCAAATCAACTAAAAATCGAATTGATGACGTAACGCCCAAATTGAAGCTCAAAATACACTGGACATCCCTGAAAATGATCTCAACGACCTCCGATCGACGAACGAACTTCGCCATCGCATTCAGAACGTCGAAATTGATTGAAATATAAATATTGCAAAATCTAATGATCAATCGATTAAGCGCTCGAGCTATCAAATTATCGACGCGCATAGCGAAGTTAGAAGCTGCGACGATGACCTAAACGACCTTCGTCTATGAAATTGATCACGTCAGCAAACATCAAAATCTATCAAATGAGACTATCCATGCTCAATTCGGATGAGTCTGTGAAAATGTCGAGTGATTTGAAATGACATCACGCAAATCGAGATCAAACGCACCTGACGCCAAAATCAACTCAAATGACCTCCATGAACGGACTTTATCACGCTCGTAACGCTGAAATTGGGAATGTAAATATTGCACGACTTGATGATCAACTGATCAAGCGCTCGAGTCGTCAACGCGTCTGCACGCATATCGAGGTCAAGAGACACCGACGAAGATCAAACAACATCCGTTTATGAAATTAATCACGCCATTGGCTTCAAAATGTCGAAATATATCAAGTGAAACTATTCGCACTCAATTCGGACGAGTCTGCTTGAATATCGAGTGGTCGAAAGCAGCGACGCGCATTTTGAGCTGAAATTGACTCAATTACCGACTCAACCAAACCTCGATCATGAAACGGATGCGCATTACATTGAATTAATTACCTAAATCGATATATATATTGATTATGTGTATTTACCAGCGTGAAATCTAAATTAAAATTTAAATTTATTTAAAAATATGCAAATTACCCCTATGCTCAACCGTCCTCCCCCATCTTCAATTTTTTGAAAAAAAAGGAAATTTAAAATAAATAAAAAATTGAAAAGCAACCACTCCTCCTCCTCATTCCTCTCTCTCCTCTCCTCTCTCTCCTGCATCCCTCTCATGTGGAAAACGAAAAGAAAATGAAGGTAAAATTCTCCCCACCTGCTTCTTCCATTCCACTCAAAACCACGCCAGCCACTGCAGATTGTTTCCAACTCCACCCGACGCTGCCCGGCCTGTTGTAGACCTCCTGACTGTCTATCCCGCTTCCTCGTCACCTGCTCGACAATTGACCTTATCCCACGATCCGCCGACACTCCACCGAGATCACGAAACCCTGCACCGAGCTGTTGTTGCGCCTGGGAGTCCAGACCCACTCCATGCGACGCCGAGCCGAATCTCACTGACTGATCGCTGACCCAGTTCCGCTCTGTTTCCATGCTTCGGCTCAAGACATCTTGCCTGGTCGCCGTTCGTGCCAGAACAGCATCCGCTATCTCCCATGAAAGCGTCCACGCGCATTCCTATATCAGCTCTGCATCCGCTGCTTCACCTGGCTGAAGCTCAGCAGCCTCCCTCTCCACTCATCGATAAATACCAGCCCACTCACGTTCGCCATTCTTCCATACCCGCAAACTGCCTGTTTCTAATCTAGTGTGCAATCTGCCTGTTCTGTAATCCTTCCGAAGCCAACCATTTTTTCTTTCGCCAAATCGGGAAGAATATCATGAACAATTCTTCTTTAGATTTAGGCACTCTATTTTAGCCCCTGCTACTACACATAAATCGGGAAGAATATCATCAGAGAATTCTTCCTTCGATTGACGACACCTGCTTTAGCATCCGCTTTCTTAAATCGGGAAGAATAATATCGTAAGGTAATTTTTTCTTCGATTTTCTCCCCTCCTCGCTTTTATTACGCAAATCGGAAGAATATCGTCAAGAATTCTTCATTCGATCATCATTTTCTCATTTTAGCCGTCCATTTTAGTTCAATGAATCGGGAAGAATATCGTCAACATGAGAATTCTTCTTTCGGTTTCCAGCGTTGCACTCCTTGCCTTTCATTCTCAATTGCATACCTAATCCGCTTTGCTAGCCTTGCATCCAAAAAAAAACGTCCGAATATGTGGGATTTGAATGTGAATATATATATATATATATATATATATATATATATATATATATTTATATGTATGTGTGTTTCTTTCTTTGGTTTGAAGACCTCTTTTGCTCAATGAGCAGCGAGAGAAAAAATAGGTTGTGGTGTCACAAGACACCGCCTCTACTCAAAAGGGCATACAGTAAGCCAACACTTGTTAGATGTCTCTCCCAAGATCAAATGTCCGACATTTTGTCTAATTTGACTTAAAAAAAGAAAATAAATTTAGGAGAGTTCAAAAGAAAAAAGAGGGGAAAATTGAGAATTACTTCAAGGAGTAAATCTTATTTGTAAAATAATAAATTAAATTATTCTTTGAACCTATAGCTTCAAAATGCCTTCATCACCACCGGATCTGCAACTCTTTGTACAAGTAGATAAAAGGCGATACTAAACCAAAATATACATAAATCATAGGGCTTCCTTTAATCAAAAATTAAGGAATTTCATTCTAAATAATGATTTTCAAAATCAACGAAATCACTAATTAGGTGAAATTATCTAAGTAATAAATTCCTGCATGTGCTCAAACATAAGATTTCAAGTGCAAATTTTAATGTTTGAAAAGGCTGCGTAGGGTAAAGTTGGAATTAAATGAAAAATCTGAAATCAATCTCATAATTCAAACATAAAATTACCTACATTCCATACACTCTTTCCTCACACTATGTCAATACTTAAATTCAAGTGTTTGAGAATGCTGCGTGGGTTGCTTCCTAGTTTAGTTTTAGGACTGGGTCCGGGTTAACAAACCTAAAAATCTATAATAAGAGTTTCAAATTAGTGAAATATCTGAGAAACTAACGCCATGTGATAGTAGATCTAATCCTCTATTAGTAGCTAAATAAAGTTGACATGATCTAAAGCTCTTAGACATATTCAAATTAATCAATTCTTCTACTTAAATGGAATTATATCATTAAAAGCTTAAATAAAACTCAATCTATCCACCTTCTGCAACTGTTTATCAGGGTGATAAATTAAGAAAACTCTAGCTCACAATGGAGTCAATGTCAAATCAAGTGTTCTGCTATGTTCATGCTCAATTAATCTCTTGTCGTATGGCGGCGTGTCCTCTCACATGGCTTAAGCTCCACAGATAAAGGACCACCGAGTCCTCCGACGGGTGGTTTGGCCACCCAGCCCATTATATTACTATCATCGATCCGTATGCTCCCAATGGCTCTCTTGAGTTGTGAATCATAGGGTATACTTGATAGGCAAACAACCTTCTAAGGTAGACTTAAGATTGCCTCCTTAGATAAATGTCATCCGGTCTATAAGAGGATTTACGACGTAACCCATATGTTGTCGATGGATCCTGTTGACTACCTCCTCTAACTAAGTAGACTAGGGACCGCGACTGCCCGGGATGACAAAACCATGGGATCTAGATCGGGCACATCATCATTCCCCCAACCATCCAGTTTAAGTTGAAATGATAAATTTCACATCTTAAATTCTAACACTCTACATGCTGCTAATATACGCTATGCATTTAGCAATCTAATGATTAGCCTTAATTGAAAGTTCTCTCATTTATTGAGAGGGATAATTAACTATATGGACTTGCATGAAACCTGAACCATCTAAAGTCCTTGCAAAATGAGGGTGAAATCTCTGGGTAGTGTCTTATCTACTATTCCATCTGCCTTCTGAAAATTACATTGACACTTCAAATCATCACTCTCTTCAATCAATATCAAAAAATTGTCGAGAGGTCGGTGGCAAATTTTCAGAGCCCACAGATTTCTGGCGACTCCGCTGGGGATGTGTTTCTCTTTCCATCTTTGGCTAGTCATATATGTGCTATACTAGTAATAAAATTTTTGAAAATTCAAAATAATAAAATGGTGATTTAAGTGTGTAATAAATTCAATATGAGCCTATATGTAGAATGAATCATTCTGTAGAGTGTTTCTTTATTACACCATTATTGGTTCTGTAGTACCTCTGCATCTTGAAAGTATGGAGTGAAATAATAATTGCTAATTACTAATCCCCATCTTTCACTTTTACAGAAATGGATCTACAAAGCACTCCTTTCATCATTACTAGGTCGGTGCAAATATCTACCCAACCAATGTCCATCAACACCAGAGATGTTGGGGCTACCATTCAATTTAGCTTAAATTTCACTATCGAATGAACTCCTAAGTACCACGTGGTACATTCGTCAAGGCCATCTTTGGAAGGCCTCACAAACTCCTACTAGCCATGTGCGCCAACCAGTTCAACAACCAACTGCTATCAAGGAGTTCTCCCAATAGAGAACTTCAGTTTTCAAGAGGCTAGGTCAATCTGAAGCCCCCGTGACAAAAAGAATCATTAGTGGGAAAATTGTGTCTTTAATTCCTTGTGGTACAGTTGCTGTGCCGATTGAACCTTTGTACCTGGAAAGCATGATCATGAAGCTTCCTCATCAGGAAGCAAATTAATCAGAAGATAGAGAAAAAGGAGAAACATTGAGCTGAGAGCTCATCAAATCTCCTTTGAACGACCTAGTGAACAAGCAATACGACTGCAGTATTACTACCTACAACAACTTTGATAATTTAAAGTAAAAAAGGAATAAATTTCTACCAAAGTAAAGTCTTCTGGAAGAACCAACCACATCAAGCTCCACCACCACAGAGGAGACTTGAAACACTGTCTGCCAGGATATATAAAGTTCTCAAAGTAGCCAAGGGCATATGTCTAATGAAAAGAAGATTTCAGAGGCCTGTGGTGATGGAAAATATCGAAGCTCCACCAAAAAAGTTGTCATCTCTTCTAATAACTGGCCAGCGAGCCTAGTACGCTTTGCATGGTGAGCATCGGAGTGTGACACTTGGACCGTATGTCCAAGAATCCACTACCGAAAGGTCTTGGTGAAAGGTAAGCAAATATGGAGGCCAAGGCCCTATAATGAAACTTTGAGTAATAGAAGGGTGACATCTAATACATATATAAAAAATGCCAAAATCAACTCATCAAAAGTGGATACTCAAAAGAAGGGATATCAATGATGAAAGATATGATGGTCCACCAGGGGAATCCTCTGGGATCCCATCACCGTTTCACTCTTACAAGAGAAGGTTGATGCGATCGGTCCTTAAAGAGGTGGATGTGCACATTGAACCGAGATCCACTGTCAATCAAATTTATGCGAAGAAAATAATGAAGAAGATTCTATGGAAGTGGAAGTCTATATGGTCGAGATATGAACTATTAATGAAGAAGTGAAATCAAAATTTATGCTTATGAAGAAGAGTATTCACATAAGCAAGAGGATGGATCTTCAATCTGAAGATGAAGAAGAAGAAGAGATGAGAATCATGAGTGTAGAAGTTGTCTATATGGTTGAACCAGGAAATGATCAGCTTGGTACACGCTTTTATAATCAGCATCTTCGTACAGCCCCAACAACAGCTGTCTCTGCAAATACATAAGGAGAATGGCAGTCAAGTTCTCCTCCTGAAAATGAACAAGGAGCAGAACAATAACAAGAAATATAGGAAGAGCCTGTACTGATTGATGCCATGGTGCTAGCTAGAGAGCAAAGAGAAATGCAACGTCAAATGGAGGCCAAAGATAAGGAGATTGCACAGTTTGGTACTAAAATGAATGATATGATGGTACAAATGAACATCATGATGGAAATGTTACAGAAGAATATCATATCAAGTGCAACACCTATTTTGTCTGCTAACTAACAGGTAGCTAACAATGCAACTTCTATACTACTAACTACTGTGGTACCTCAAGCTCCTACTATACATGCTATGCATGAAGCAAGGGATAAAGTTAACCAAACACCTCTCCAGCCAACAATTCAAAAATTGGCTAGCACACCGAAAATTGTAACAACTACTCACTTAGAAATAATAATCAATGAAAAAATAAAGACGGTCATAGCCTTAGAGTAGGTTGAAAAGCTGAGTAAGGTCTCCTTAGTTGAAGACCAAGTGTCATTCGAACGTTATTCGTGCCAAAATTCAATACTTTCGAAGCTTGGTAATCCAAAGCAACATCCGCCCAATTTAAGGCTACTTGTGGTAACATAGGAGGAACTGACGTGCTGCTTTTCTGTCAATTCGTAGTAGCTTGACCTCAGCCGCTTTTGAATGGTATGTAGAATTGCCAAATGATTCAGTTAAAATATTTGCTGAATTAGAGACCATATTTGTGAAAAGGTTCACCAGTGCAACCGAGAAAATCATAATCGCTGACCTTATATTATTGAAAAGAAAGAAATATGAGTTAGTGATGAAATTCATAAGTCGTTGGCGCAACCTAATTATGAAGTGTGAGCAATAATTGGAAGAAGAACATGCGATCTAATTGCTAATGGGCAATATGGATGATAAAATGGCACTGTTTCTATGCATGGCGTCAATTTCAATATTCCAGGACTTGCTCGATAGAGTGGCTAAATTTGAAAAGTTGAATCGCCCTAAGTCTGAAGTCTATGCTGATAAAGCAAAGTGAAACAAACTTTCAGACTCAAGAAGAAATGAAACTCACACCACTTCTTATAGTTCAAATGATGAAAAATGGGTGATATATAATGTGGATAAAGAAAAGCAGCCGATGTACAATGATGATAAGGGTAAAAAGCCTATTATTCTAATCCACATCAAAAATTGGTATTAGGAGGTAATGACAAACCTCAAACTTTTTCAAGTGGTGGAGAGTGTCCAAAACAACCAATAAGAGATGATAACGATCCATCTCTTAAAAAGATGAATAAAGAATATTCCTTTAGAAGGACGATATGGCTAAATTTTTTGGCAAGCCAAAGCTGGTTTATAGTTACTAAATCAAAAGGCCTCAAGAAGCGATCAAGTCAAGAATCCAAATTATCCCCTATCATCGAATGATCGTCATCCTATCGAAGATTATATGTCTTCAAAGATTGGCTAGAAAGAAAGTATCGGTGAGGTGAATTTACACTATTCGACGTTCTATTCAAATAAAAAAGAGAATCTACTAGGATGATTACATCCTTCCTCTAGATCATCCACAAGAAAAATAGAAGGAGAAATTAGTTCATCGAAGAATGGCAATAATTTAAAAGATGAAGATGCTAAAACAAATAAAGGACGCCCCTAGTGTCAAGTGGAAATCATCGCTTGAACCTATATTTGGCTTAAGAGAGATGCCTAAACCAAGTATTTAGGCTTCTCAATGGCATTCTAATAAGGCTACTTCACACAGCATGAGAAGCACTCAACCAAATGCAAGCCCCATAAATCAAAGAAGTTGACTAAGAAAAAGAAGACCAAGAAGAGAACTATAACTCAAAAAATCATTAACAATCTAGAGGAGTAAGACAACCATTTAGGCTTGCAGACTTCATGCCTAAACTTTGCATTGAATCGATGAAGAAGATAATGGTGAGTCTTGTCGAGAGACATGCCTAATCATTTGCATGATGTCGATATTCTTCAACATCGCATTCGAGATGACAAGGATAGACAAACTCGACCAACCCATCAAAATTTTTATCAGGAAAGCAAGAAGAGCTTCAGGAGCTAGTGTCTGAATTTTGTTTAATGACTCAACAAGATAATAACAGTTCAGATGAAGATCTATATTTTTCCGGTGGAGAAGAGTCAGACTCATCGATATCATCACATGAAACTGATTGAAAAATGAGTCTAACCCTTTTGGCCAATCTTCGAATAAGAGAAAATTTGAAGAAACTACCGTAAGAAAGAGCAGACAAAGTTATTCAAGTTTAGTTGAGAAGTGGTAAAGTCTTACCACCTTCATCAAAGAAGGAAATAAATAAGATAAAGGTAAATAAATTGAAGTAACAAGATATTATTCCTAGAAATCCTAGGATAAAGCCTAAATCGAGAAAATAAATTATAATATTCTATCACATCTTAGAAAGATCCGCATAAGAGTGTGTGAGGCTCTCTTGATGTCAAAAGACCTCGAGAAATTTTGGTACAAGCTCTCAAAGATCCGAGAATTATGAAGCTTACTTTGTTGAGAAATGCATGACCAAGACAAACTCAAGATCTCCCAGTAATCACATTTTCTGAAGAGGATCTTATGTTGGGAATAGCAGATCACAACCGTCCTCTATATGTCATTGTAGAGAGTGATGGCATCTCGATCAGCCGAATATTGATTGATCCAGGTTCTTCTATCAATCTCATGAGTCTAAATGTATTGAGAGGATTATCACTCGATATCCAACATCTTGGGAGAGATAAATTAATAGTTCATGAATTCAATGAAAAGGGCAAAACTTCTTTTTATTCTCCACTCAAATTCAAGGATTTATATCCAAGTAAGTTTCATGTAATCGATGATACATCATTCAGAGCTCTCTTGGGCCGTCCGTGGCTGCTTGAGTATGGCATGGTCCCATCAACCATGCATCAATGTATGAAGTATCTAAAGATGGAAGAATTCAAAATTCCGTAACCTACAACCATTCTCATAATGAAAAAAAATCTATGAAGATGCAAAGTACTTCATCCTCAAAAAGCCTAAGCCAACAAAGCCTCTTGAAGTCGTAGCATCCACTTGTGAACTAAAGAGCAATTTCACAAAATAAAAGAGCGTAAGCAAGGAGGAAGAAAGAAGGCAATGAACTCTCCATAAAATACTTGATTCTACACCTAAATCAAGAAAAAATTTCATTTGGGAGTGACACATAGGAAGAATAAGATATTCCTGTCAAACCTAAGGGAACTTATAAGCTCTTAAGAAAAGAAGAGTATGAAATAAGTGATTCTGATTCAGACTATGATTTTGAATCTACTTATGGAAATAGAGCTCAGATGGTTGCATCAAGGAGGATAGCTCACTTGGCAGAGTCAGATGACTCACTCAAAATTATACCCATCCCTAAGCAGTGCTTTAAAGAAATTAATCCACTAGAGGTTCATAATATTGAAGAATTGATAACATTGTGCCACCGTTGAGTGAGAGTGAGCAGAACTCTATTTTACAAATGAAAGAGTCTCATCTCAAGATTTTGAACAGCCTGCTCAACATAAAAGTTCTGATGAGATAGTACCAACAAGAATACCAATATAATATCCACAAAAAATGCGAAGAATGATGCATAAGCTTGGAGTTCATATGGAAACTACTAAACATAAGACTCAAGTCTTTAACAAGATGTGGAGCTAAAGAAGTCCTCAAGCATCGTGAAGAAGTGATAAGTTTATCACTAAAGGTCTGGGGTTCATCCACAAACCTCATCAAGATAGAGCCTGTTATAATATAATAGAAGCTAATATCGAGAGTCTTAGTGATGAAGAAGATGATTCCCATGAAATTCTTTTTAAAATGATGAAGAAGTAAGCTAAACCACAAAGAACTTGAAGATGGTGGACAAATATCTACTATGGATGAACTTAAAGAAGTCAACCTAGGGGTGAGAATGATCCTGTCCAACTTTGTCGTGCCTTCTACGATGAGAAAGTTGAAGAGCTAAAAATGCTACTTTGTGAATTCGGATTGCTTTGCTGACATATTTTGAAATGCCAAGCTTATCCCCTAATGTAGCAGTTCATAAACTATATATTAAACCATATGCAATGCCTGTCAAGCAAGCTCCTAGGTGAATGAGATTGGAGATTGAAGAATAGGTAATTACAAAAACTAAGAAGTTAATCAAGCTTCATTCAGGAGGAGAAGTATGCAGATTGGATAGCCAACATTATCCCAATTAAAAAGAAGAACAGTCAAATCCGTCTCTGCATTGACTTCCGGGATCTAAATAAGGCGTGCCCAAAAGATGACTTTTCACTTCCAATATCAGAACTATTGGTGGACAACACTTCCAACTATGACATGTTCTCATTCATGGACGAATCATCAGGGTACAACCAAATCAAAATGGCACCTGAAGATGAAAAACATACATCATTCAAAATACCTATTGGCATCTATTGCTACACAGTCATGCCCTTTGGCTTGAAAAATGTTGAAGCTACATACCAAAGAGCCATGACACTTATTTTTGATGAGTTGATTCATCAAAAGGTACAATGTTATGTCACGATTTGGTGAAGAGCCTAAATCGTGAAAATCACTTCAAGACTTGAGAATTATACTAGAGAGAATTAGAAAATATGATCTCAAGATGAATCCTCTAAAATGTGCATTTTGTATCCTAAAAAATTCTTGGGGCATACATTGTACATGAGGTATTGAAATTGTCATTAAAATCAAGGCAATTTGGAGATGCCTCCCAAGAGTTTGTGTCACCCATTCTTTACAAGGATAACTCATTCATCCAAATTTATATCAAACTTATCAAGACGCTATCAACCGTTTGCAAGGTTAATGAAGAAGGATGCTCCATTCAAATGGGACAATGAGTGCCAAGAAGTCTTCAATAATATTAAAAGCTACATGTTAAATCCACCAATCCTAACAATGTTTATTCCTAGGAAGCCTCTCATTCTATACACAGCTATATTAGAAGAGTCTCTTGGAGCATTATTGGCACAACACAATGAAGAAGGTAAAGATAATGCTCTTTATTATAAAGGATTGGAGAAATGAGATACTCTCAGAAGAATAGCATTAGCATTGATCTAGTCCAAAAGCTTCATCATTATATGTTATCTCACAAGATTACACTCATCTCAAGGATTGATCCGAAATACTTGATGACAAGACCAGTTGGAAGATAAGACGGTATTACTTTGCAATTTGATATCACATATATTTTGCAGAAAGTGAAGGGACAAGTCTTAGCAAATTTTGCACATCCTATCCCTATGGACTCTTCTCTTAATGATGATTTACCTGATGAGCAAATTATGCTCATGAAAGAGAAAAATCACAAATTTGAGAACACTTGATGGAGCTTCATCGATCAAACAAGTCCAATCTAAATTTTCCAAGCAAGAGAATCGACATCATCTTCATAATACCAGAAGGAGGGATAATGAGATGATCATATGGATTGACCGAACCAAAAACTAATAATGAAGTTGAATATGAAGCATTAGTGTGTCTGAAGAAGCTATTTTCATAGCATTCAACTTGCATATTTTTGATTCTCGCCTTATTATAAATCAAGTACTTGCATCTATAGAATCAACAAGCTTGAGTTAGCTTTCTATCACAAGTTCTCGAGCTTATGAAGCGATATCAAATATCACACTAAATTGAAGTCTCGATCCAAGAATAATAAAGTTAATTGCTTAGCAAAGCTAAGAAATGACAAGTATGAATGGTGATTATGTCATGATCGCATATTTACTCGACGAGTTCTAGAGCGATAAAGTAATCCCCGTAGGGTTACCAAATTTGACCCAACAGGATGTGACTCAGGTTGCTCCTCATACTCCCCAAAATTAACAAGAAGTTGTACCAAGAAGAGCTAAGAATGACATTGCCTCAGAAAAGTAGTGTGAAGCCTTTGTTGTAGAAGAGTCACGTGATTGGAGGCAACCCTTCATTCACTACTTTAAAGAAGGCAAATTACCAAATGATAAATCACTAGCAACTCAAATCGAGAAGAGAATGCTACGCTATGCTTTCGTCAACAACACTTTATATCAGATCCTTTAAATAAATATGGATCAAATGTAGATAAAAGCTAGCAAAGTGATGGTTGAAGTTCATGAAGGACTTTATGGTGCACATCAGTCAGGTCCCAAGATGGTAGTAAAGATCAAAAGGATGGGTTATTATTGGCCATCTATGGTAAGAGACTGTATTAATCACGCTAAGAAGTGTCATGAATGTCAAGTACATGGGAATCTCATCCATCAACCTCCAAATCCATTACACCCAACAATAGCATCCTGACCATTTGAATGTTATACATATAATTGGACCAATTGATCCATCTATCACCGGACATAACTTCATCCTCACAAATTAACGACTATTTCTCTAAATGGATCAAGCTACCCATTTAAGAAGTTACCGACCGAGTGATCAACTTCTTCATGCATAATGTGGTCTATAAATTTGAAGTGTCATGCTAAATAATTTCTAATAATGTCACATCCTTTAAAAGTGCAAAGATTTATAGATTATCGATCGACACAAAATTGATTGGCGATACTCTTCAATATATAATCCAAGAGCAAATGGCTTGGCGGAGGCCTTCAACAATACATTAGTCAAGCTACTCAAGAAGATTCTTACTAGAAATAAAAGAGAATGACATACCAAGCTAGTATAGACTCTATGGGCATATCAAATCACCTACAAGATGCCGACTAAAGCCACTCCCTATTCATTGGTATTTCGAACTAAAGTAGTTCTTTCGCTTGAAGTTGAATTGCCTTCACTTTGAGTAGCCATCCAATACAATCTAACTGAAGATCAAAATGCTCGTTAAGAAAGGAGAACTCGACCATGAAGTTAGATTACAAGCTCATCAAAATCTAGAAGTCTATCAAGCAAAGATGTCCAGGGCTTTTGACCATACGGTGCAGCCTCGAACATTCCAAAAATGAGAATTGGTCCTAGTGTTGAGAAGACCAATTATTCCTAATCGAAAATTTGGTGGAAAATTTGAGCCTAATTGGGAAGGCCCTTTTTTCATTGAAAAAAGTGTATCAAGGAGGGGCATACCAACTCATCAACCTAAAGGGTGAAAGACCAATATCGCCAATCAATTGTCATTACTTGAAAAAGTATTATACATGACAAATACATTTCCAAGGTATAATAGAAATCCTCCTACAAGATATGGGGCACATTTTTTTAGTATATTTATTTAGGTTGACATCGAGTTTCATGCCGAGATTCCTAAATAAATATACTCTAGATGAAGAACTTTGTCGTGAAAATTCTCCCATTACACAGGGGCATTTTTATATTTTTATATACGGATAAAATCAATGGTGTATGTTAAAATCCTTAGAGTACATTCAAATATAGATATATTTGTATATTTTTATCTTGAAAATTCTCTTAAATGTACTTTAAAATTCCCCCTGCAAGATAGGGGGCATTTTTTTTTAGTTTATATTAAGTTTATTTGAGTTGACATTATGCCATAAGACGAGATTCTCAAATATATTCTAATTCAGGTTGACATCGAGCATTACACCAAAATCCCTAAATATATCTATAATTATCATTATTAAGTTACATGTTCTTGCAGGAAAAAAAAGAATCTACTTTATGTATGAAAGGATAATCCTAAATGTCAAGAAATCTATCTTGCCAAATTTTGGAGGTCAAGTTAGAAGAACTCTCAATTTTGGAAGCTTCAATCAATTAAGTTGGAGAAACATCAATCTCTACATCCTAAAGTCTAGGACACGAATAGGTTTTAAAGGTCGGACTCAACAAGCACAAATGGTCCAGTTGTTGACGCTCTCTTTACTCAACAAGCCAAAAGAAAAGGCCAGAAAGAGCCATCGTCCTAATGACAAAATCACCAACCCACTACTTAAGTCAAGACTCAGGTTCTAAAGGTCAAACTCAACAAGCCCAAATATGAGTTGTTGACACTCTCCTCCTCAACAAGCCACAAGAAAAAAAAAAAAGAGCCCCGTCTAAATGATGATAATGCTCAATCTCAAACCAGATCCAACTTAGTGATTACAAGCAATCAGGATCCAAGAGATCTCTCTACTTGATCGATAGATCAAGGCAATTTGAGGAAACGCTCAATTCAGGGTTGCCTCAAATCAATCTTCATATTATCTAAAAGGTGATATTTCAATCTATTCTCAAATGATCTGATCAAGCTCAAAGTACAGATCAAAGTCTATCTCCTCATTAAGTCCGTCAAAGCAGAAAGCACAAGACCGAAGAAGCAATTCCATAGTTCAAACAAAGCTGATGGCTGGACTAAAGGAATTTCATGGTTATTCAGTTTGTTAAATCACGCATCACTAGACTAGTAAATCACGCATCCTACCGCCGGCCCGCCGCTAGTCATCGTCGAATCGATCCGGCTATCTCCAAATCAAGCTACACGCTGCATTTCACAACCATCGCCCGCATCCGCCGCTTACACCTGTCTGCAGTCCCGCCATTTCCTTCCCTCACTCAAGACTACTTCCTCCTGCCTTCACTATTATGGCACTCATACATCCACCCAAACCTAGCTCCCCTAGCATGTAAACAACGTAATCCTTCTGAAAACTCATACCATCCAAATTTTGCCATTTTTTGTATGAGAAGAATATCGCCATCAAATTCTTTTCGATTTCCTGCAAGACCCCTCACTTTAGTCCTTTTTCACAGAACTGGAAGAATATCAACAAGAGAATTCTTCCTTCAAAGGTCGCCCCTTACTTTTAGTGCGCTCCAAATTGGGAAGAATATCGTCAACAAGAGAATTCTTCTTTCACGATTTCTCCCTCGCTAGTCTCATTTTATGCAGAATCGGGAAGAATATCATCAATAAGTTTAATTCTTCCTTCAATTCTGTCGCCTCATTTAGTTGCTTTTCAGCCAGAATATGAAGATGTGAATTGATTTCGGCCGCACTCCTGCTTTACATTCTCAATTGCATACCTAACGCATTTTTGTAAATAGCAAAAATGCATCGTTGGAATTATTTAAATATATATATATATATATATATATATATATATATATATATATATATATATGCTTGTGTTTCTTTTGGTTTGAAGACCTGCATCAATGTGGCACTACGAGATGAAAAATAAGTCGTGGTCTTAAGACAGCCGCTACGCTTAAATGTGTCAAAGTAAGCCAACACTTGTTAGATGCTCTCCCCTAGATGAAATGCTGTCAAAATTTTGCTTAATTTCCAGACTTAGAAAAAATGGGGGGAAAATGAATGTAGGAGAGTTCAAAAATAAAAAGAGGGAAAAATTGAGAATTACTTCGAGGAGTAAATTTTCTTCATAAAATAACAAATTAAATTATCCTTTGAACCTATAGCTTCAAAATGCCTTCATCACCACCGGATCGAACTCTTTGTACAAGCAATAAAAGGTGATACTAAACCAAAATATACGAAATCATAGCTTCATTTAATCAAAATTAAGAATTTCATTCTAAATAATGAGTTTAAAATTAAATAACTAATTAGAAATTATTTAAGTAATAAATTCTGTATGTTCTATAGAGATTTCAAGTGTGAATTTTAATGTCTAAAAGGTCGATAAAAAGTTGGAATCATAATTCAAACATAAAATTACCTAAAATTACTAAACACAGAGCATATGCTCACATTTAATGCTTAAATTTAAGTGTTTGAGAATCGCGGTTGCTTCCTAGTTTAGTCTTTCAGAACAAAATCTAAAACCTATAATAAGAGTTTCAAATCAAAATATCGAGAAACCCACTTGTCAGCGATAGTGGATCTAACTCTCTATTATTAGCTAAATAGAGTTGACAGGATCTAAAGCTCTTAAACATATTCAAATTAATCAATTCTTCTGCTTAAATGGAATTCTATCATTAAAAGATTAAATCAAAACTCAATCTATCCACCTTCCACAACTGTTTGTCGGGAGTGACAAATTAAGAAAACTCTAGCTCACAATGGAGCCAATGTCAAATCAAGTGTTCAACTATATTCATGCTCAATTAATCTCTTGCCGTAGCGTGACCAGTGCTCGACCGCTTTGGCCAGCTCCACAGAGCGTAGCCATGACCTTCCTCGACGGTGGTTGGCCGCCGCTCCATTATATTACGATCGATTGTAGCGTATGCTCCCAATGGATCCCTTTGAGTTGTGAATCATGGGTACTTGTGGCAAAGCCTCTCCGCCAAGTAGACTTAAGATTGTCTCCTTAGACAAATGACACCCCAGGTCTACAAGGATTTCTTAACCCACGTGTCTGATGAAGATCCTTTTGTGGGTCTACCTCCACTAAGTAGACTAGGACGCAACGCCTGGATGACTAACCAGAGATCTAAATCGGCCACATCATCATTCCTCCAACCATCCAGTTTAAGTTAAAATGATAAATTTCATATCTTAAATTCTAACACTCTACATGCTGGTACTATACGCTATGCATTTAGCAATCTAACGACTAGCCTTAATCGAAAGTTCTCTCTCACTTATTGAGAGGAGTAATTAACTATAGGGGCTTGCACCTATAGAAAAACCGAACCGATCTAAAGTCGAAAATGAGGCAAATCTCTGTAGTGTCTTATCTACTATTTTATCTGTCTTCTAAAAATTACACCAACACTTCAAATCACCACTCTCTTCAATCAATATCAAAAAATTATCGAGAGGTCGGTGGCGAATTTTCAGAGCCCACACAAATGTTTGTAACAAATATTTATTGATGGGATCAATTTAGTTGGATCAAGTTTATATAATTTTTCCTTCATTGATTTTGTAAGCAAAAAAGTCAAATATTTTTTGTGCTGTCTTTTATTTATCAATATGTGTATTAAATCTTCTTATATAAAATTAAAGAGTAAAACTTTTTTACTCTATTAAAGAATATATATATATATATATACTGTTCACACTAACTATTTTTTTGACTCTCTTGCAATCTAATATATTTAAATTTGTAATTAAATCGCTGCTCGGCTTCTTTTTTTCCACTGGATACCAAGAAGTTCTTTATAAAGGCGGTACAGCATATGGGCCTATGGCCTTTGGCCAGGAAAAGTCAATAGTGGGAAAAGTTCTGGTCTGTTAAGTGGACAATGGCGTCGACGTCCATGACCAGGATGATCTAAGCACTGGCATTCATCATATGCTTAATAGTGCTGAAATGAGAAACTCATTTAATAATTCTAAACTTTTTCTTCAAAATCTAAAATAAATAGAATGATATTCTTTTGTTTAGGGGGTGAAATTATCTCATAAAAATTGAGATATTGATATTATAAATATGAGGGCTCCTCACATTTGAGATCAGAGACTATTTCATCATAAAAAGATTACTATTATAGTAATATTTATTATAAAGTTACTATTCTTATAACCACTTTAGAAAGATAATTACAAAAACTGAATAATAAATTTAAAGAATATATTAAAAAAAATATTGATTCTTAAGCATTGAATCCTTGAGATGAATATTGACCATTCAAAATTGATGATATTTTTTAATTTATAAATATATTTTATCTCAAAGATTTTATGAATATAGAAATGCTATAATTAAATATTCAATTAGAGCATTTTAAAATTAAAGCTCATTATAATCAAACTTTTAGAATTTTTCACAAACTTTGATTTATGTTAAATATTAATTAAGATAAAAAAATTAGTCATATATCATCTTATTTATCGATTAATTAAATTAGTCTTGACGCCGTCTATTTTACCTGCAACAACTAAATATACATTTTCAGTGATGAAGATTGTTAAGATAAGATTACGAAATAGAATGAAATATGATTTTCTTATAAGTTCATTAATAACGTATGCTGTGAAGAATATTACAATGAATTTTTATGTAGAGTCATGATTTATGAGAGAGTAACATACATAACACTAATAACATATTTATTTACATATCCCATACCCTAAACTTAATATTTACTAACATATCACTTAAATTAATAATAAATATCAAAATTAGCACACTTTATTCACTCAATTCGCATTCATTTGAGTTTGACCAAAAATGATCGTCATTAATAATCTTTCATAAAAACCTGCAACAAAATCACTGGCGTCATCGCCGACCTTAATGATATGTATAGATTCATGATGATGTCCCAAAAATATTTACAAAAAAAAAAGAGAAAAAAAAATATGATAGAAACATAACATTGAGAAACAGTATGCCCTCTAATTATGAACTCAGTCATCAAGCACACAAAAACTTCAAAACAAAAGTAGTAATTTAAGATTATATTCTCATCACAGTTGCTTACAAATCATGATAATACAGTTGATATTTTAGATTATTTGCCCTTTTAAAATCATGCCCACAACCTCAACAATAACCATGTAATGTAGCTCTCTATAGCACTATTTTAATTTATTGTGATTACTTTTATTTTCATGTCATCTCTTTCAAATTCTTGTTTCATCATTATTTGTGAAGTGAAGTGAATTATCAAGAGTGTTAATTAGAAATAATATATTAAAATTTATGATATGGGTTAGAGTGTCATTTCTCAAAAAAAAAAAAGAGGTGTGAAGTATACCTAAAACTAAGTAGAATCATTTGTGAAATTATAATATTTTTGGAATATAACATATCTTCTAAATAATACTGGTAAAAATTATATCATTAATCGTGTTTTGAAATATAAATTTATAGATATAAGTGTCCAAATTTTATTGGATTAAACTTTGATTATATTTTTCAAAATATAATAAAATATATATTTGCAATCAAAGATGACTAATCAATTATATTTTACGTAATAATAATTAAATCAATATTTTAATTATGTTGACAATATTTATTCTTTTTAAGAAATATGACTGAAATATAGTAAGGTAAAAAAAGCTTAGAATACCCTATCAGAATTTTGATTAGGAGGAGGATAAAATTTATTAGTTTTGCTTTAAGATGAGTGCAATAATAAGTATAATCTATGACGAATTTATATTACACATATTTTAGAGTAAATTCACTAGTTTTAGAACACATTATATCTTAAGATATCTTTATACAATACTTTTTAAATAGAAAAAGGGTTAATAATATTATTTTGGAAAATTTACATTCATAATACCGATTCTTATGCATTTACATATCTGCTCGAAAAAATACATTTTATTAAAAAAAAATGAATAAAAGTGTTATTTTTAATATAATATTAAAGAATTAGATGTTACATATAAATATCAAAATTTAAGTATTAGAAAAGTAAATATATAAGAATTGCATATATATATATATATATATATATATATATATATATATATATATATATATATATATATATATATATAGCCCTATTATTTTAATCGCTAATTTAAGAAAATAACTAAAACATATTATATTTGAGGTTGGGGTAAAATATATTGAAGTTTGAACTTGCATAAATTTAGCCCAATGAATGATTTTTTAATCAAATCTGACAAGCAAATAAATCTGAGGAATTCTTACTCAACTCTCCCATCAGTGAGCCATTCTGTTTAATAAAAAAATAATATATAACGTAGTTAAAAATACAAATTTGCAGGATTGATCATCATTATCATATAAATCAACTTATTTGATATTAAAAAAAATTAAAATAATCAAATTTTATTTTTTATACCAAACATAATTTATTTTACGTTAAGATAAAAATAAAATAGATAGCGATCTGAAACTATCCATTAATTTCTTTTTATTAAAAAATCCACCTTAATTTAAAATAAGTATGACATATCATTAACATTAAAGGTGATCATGCACCAAAATAGAAATTATATTGATAAACGATACAGAGATCAGATAATAAACTAAATTTTAAAAAAAATATGAATGAAAACTACTTAATTCTGGCTGATATGAAAAATTCTCTAAGACGACATTCTTTACGAAAGCAAATGAGAATCAAACCGAGATCGCACTTAAAATATCATTCAAACTTTGAGATATCGCAAATTCAAAAGCTCTCAAATATGAAGTGTATAGTCAAATCGGCCTCGACGAGCCGCCCAACAAGCCAAAGATCTTACAATTCATTGAGTATTCAATACAAAAATATATCATATGATCAAGGGAATCATCATGAGCCGATGGAGAGGAGTGGTTCATTTTGCATTTCTGACGACACTCCTCCATATAAATATTCATTCCTCATATGAGGGAAGCAAGAGAGGAGAGTTCTAAAGATCCTCCAAACAATCGTTGCCGCCACTCGTTTCTTAAATCACTGCCGCTGATCTTTGTCGAATCTATCGGTCTCCATCATGATGACTTCTACTGATTCTGTTTGCCAGAGTTGCATTTGAAAATTGTCTCATTTATCAAGACAAGAAAATCATTTCTTTTAAATAAATCATCTCCACATATTGTTCCTTTCTAATATACATGTAATCCTGAAGATCTTGTACTCAAAGATCATAGTGGAAGCTTTTTTAGTGTGATTTTTCCCTCTTGAGATTTCACATAAAAATTTGAATTTTATTGTTCATCTTTAAATAGGGCTGTGTTTTGAATTTCCAATTAAGGCGGATACTTTACTCTACCAATTTCTATCCCAACAGCAAAATTAGATATATAGATAAAGACTATCATCATTTTAACTGTAGAAAAAAAAAATCATCTACTATAAAGATAGATTAATGTGTGTTTAACAGTAGTGCAACGATTCCACCAAAATTCTATTTGGGACATCGCATTTCACTTGTGTTGTGAAAAATCTATGGTGAGAAAGTTATATTTATCAACCTCACTTGACTCTCTACGATGAGGGCTAGAAAACTACGATTTAACTTTTTGAAAATAAAAAAATTATATGCCACATAAAGATATAAAGGTAGATTTTTGGAAAATGCTTTTTTTTCATACAAATGTAAATCGAAATAGATTAAATTTGAAGAAGATGATACATTTATTAATTCGCTTAAATTTTTCTTCTCTCTATCACACGATTTAAAATGAGAACTATCACTTATTATGAAGAGTTTCTTCTAATGAAGTCAAATGATTCATAGGGAAAGTGTCTTTAATTTTGTTTTTTTGAATGATTCCTTTCTGTTTCTTTTCCTCTCCTCCTTTTATTTCTACTTTTGTAGGAATGCTCATCAGTCATCACAACGCAAGCTTCTCTTTATATAGTGCTTAGATTGGTAGATAACAATTTTGAATTTGATATCCACTATCATAGAATTTAAATATGTATAAAATTATTCTTTAGATTAATCAACATCTTGAAAATTTGGTGCAAATAAATTTTGTTAGTAGCCATATAATCTTAAGAAATTGCAACTATGTGTATCCAAAATATTTAATGATATTAGTTAGAAAAGAAAAAAACTTCAATTGAGGAATAATTATGATGAACTACATAACAATCAAATAATCAACTAAAATTCAAAATAAATACATAAAAGATTATATCATCTATAAAGTTAATATTTGGAAAATTATTTTATCTAGTAAAATAAACTATAAGTGATTATCGTGAAAATAAAGGTGAGCATGAAGAAAAGATATTATGATTGTTTCAATTAATCTCTTCACCTCTTTATTTTAGATGTTCAATGAAAACTATTGAATGTAATGATAGAGATCTTCTTTCTAATTGAATTAAATACAGTAATATTTTTTCTTCTTGGAGAAAGAGGACTTCCCTTGCTGCTTTTAGAAAAAAAGTAATTTTTATTATTTTTTGAATGACACCCATCTCCTCTCACTTTCTCTTGGTCTCTAGGTATTTTTTTTTTATACTTCAGTATAATGATGCTATCTCTTTACATAAATTAATCTTGAGTTAGGTTAGTCATCATCTTCAATTAGAGTAGATTGACAGAATGACCAATGCTTAGAGAATGCAAAGTAGCAGAGTTCATCTTAAAGCAATTTTTTTATGTTTTAAGTGAGATTTTTCATTATCTCTTATGTGTTAGTGTGAATGCTTTAAACTGAGTTAAGCGGAGAAATTTTAACAAACATTGATAGTGATTTATAGAATTTTCTTTAATTTTTTTTTCATAGTTGATTTCTTCGTGTATCTTCGTGTGTAGTGTGGGTCCATGTTTTTTTTTTTTGAGTTTTTCACTTAAATTCTAATGTTCTTATTCTTTCTTTTTTATTTATTTTGTAATATATTTACTCGGATTTTCTTGATTGTTCCTCCCAATATTTGTTAAAACTGCTGTAAATGATGCAACGGTCAGAAATTTTTTGATTTTTAAGCAAAGCTACACTGAAAAAAAAAATCTCAAATAAAGTCGCTTGGTCATTAAACAAATGAATATGAAATGTCGGTGGATAAAAAATAGTTATTATATATATATATATATATATATATATATATATATATATATATATATATATATGTGATAAGAGTTTTTCTTTTAATTTATCCTTAAGAGAAAAAGATTTGATAATGGACATATCATGATGAAGTCCAAAGCCCTTTAAAGTTCAATTTGTGTGGAAATTCGAGGCGGTCACCCCCTAATTTCCATTCCCAGCTCGGAAGAGGTGGTTGAAAAAGATGTAAAGATTGGGAGGCGACGGAAAAGGCCTCCCTCCACTGAGAAAGCCTGGCTGCTTGATTGCGCCACCTGTTTATTTCTAGGAAAGTTGGTTTCTAGTTCGAGGATTCATATATATGCATGAGTTCTATTTAGATATTTACTTATTTTAAATAAAAAGAAAAAAATTTCTCAAATAGCACAATAGCTATTGTTGGTTAAAAATAAGGGGCATTTTTAAATATATCGTAATATATATATATATATATATATATATATATATATATATATATATATATATATTGGGTTTGAGATAAAGGAGTTATGCTTTATCTTTTTTTAATAGATTTAGCGGCATCTTAAAGCGTTAGAAAAATAACAAACGATGCATCTTCAAGTGTCTATAGGAGTGTAAAAAGGTATTATACCGACAAATATTAAAATTGCCGATAGAGTGACCATTTTAATCGTTCATATTATTTTTATTAGGCAAAACGTAAATGAAATGTTATTAATTTGCTTGCCCACATCAAGTAAACGTTGCCAATAATATCCTCTCGACACTTTATAGCACTAGTAGGCGTTGATATTCTAATGCTTAAAAACCATTGCTATGTAAAATCCACCAGTTAAAATAATGTATAATTTGAGTTACCATAAAATTATTATGTAATCTATCGTTCATGTATAATTGATTTTAGTATTATCTCTGCATATGATGAAATTGATATCTTTAGGTGAAACGTTATGCGTTTCTCTCTCTCTCTCTCTTAGAGAGAGAGAGAGAGAGAGAGGATTGGCAAATTGGTTCTATTTGTTTACAAGATCTAACTGATCATGAATTTTTTTTCAACTTATTTCTAATAAATATTATCTATTTTTCATCATATATGTATTATAAACAACAACATTTATATAAGCATAGATATGTAGTGATCACTTTAGGAAAGAATTGACATTTGGAGATTAGTCAATAATCAAATATTGCTAATAATTTTGTAACATTTAAATCAGAAACAACCTTCTTCTAAATAAAGCTATAACCACTTAAACAAAACACAAGCATTTTTCATCTGAAATATCTTAAGGCTAGCTTTAATGCTTAAGTAGTTTTCGCAATCTAGGGCTATTAAATTTCAATTTATTTAAGAAAAAAAGTAGTTGACCTAATCTAGTCTAAAGAACTCAAGTTAGAAAATATGAGTTATCTCATCCAAAAATTATTGTATATTTTGGTTATGAAAGAATATACATATATTTTGGCCTAATAATATATTTTTATGGATTTAATGATTTTGATATATAAAAATAAAATAATTGGATTATGAACTTAAAATTTTGCCTATATAAGAAATCACTAATTGTTATTCATGCATACTATACTCTTCTAGAGGAGTTTAAATAATATCAACAAGTCTAAGTAGTAATAGGCATAGAGATACCCCATCTATTATGCTATTTTGTCTAATTTGGAGCTTTTATATGAGGATTTGGCCATATAATCATTATGAATCAGTTGGATTTATATTGATCTTTAAATACTTATGTTCACATTAGTCAAACAAAAAACTTGACAATTCCTTTTAGTCATTTATAATCTCAAATTTACTCTTGTAAAATAGAAATATAATAATTGATATTTTATTCTAAAAGTATTGGACAGAACTTGGGCTTGTAATTTTATTTTGTTAAATCATTACTTATGATTGATTTAATTTCAATGATTTTAGATAAAAGATAAGACTATATTTGATTTGATTTGATAAGTAATCATTTGAAAATGATGACCTCAAATATGTTCAACATTAAATTTTGAAATTATTTTATATTGATGGCCTTAAGTTATTTTTATCCAAAATATAATATATTGAATATCATTTTTCGATACATATAATATTTGTTGATAAAATTCTTATACCATTATTTTATTGGACCTCGCCCGCTCAGCAAGTTAAAAAGTTGATCAAATCAACTTGTAATGATTATATGAGCCTAATTTGATATCCAATACATAAACAAATATTATATATTCAGTTAAATAAACAATAGATGAGAATATTTAAATATGGGCTACAAAACTAAAGATATGATGATTCTAAGTATTAAACCTCATTTGGTTAACTAATTAACCCAACAAACTCTTAGGACTAGATACTACCTAGACAATATATAAGATGCACGATGTGATGATTTGAGAATTTGAATAAAATTTGATTATGCAAATTATCAATAAGCTAGGAGATCAGATATTGGCTAGAAATCACTCACTAAACCTCCTTCGCAGCTTCTGCGTACAATCATTACAATATTAAGACCTTGCATAGAAATCTTCAGTTGCATCACATTCATTATCATTATGTTGCAATATTTTTTGGACCGTATTGCAAAATAAAAATTAACTGCAACACTCACTCTATCTATAATATCAAGCACTCCAAATTTGTTCTCCAACATTTTCTTTTTTTTATTTGTCCAATTATGTTCATAAGTATAGGCAGAATTCAAACTAATTATCTTAATAATAATTTCAAAGATCTTTGCTAACAAGATTGATTGACACCCACAGACACAAACCACAAACTTTAGTTGCCAAACCTTTGTTATATATAGCTCTCGCCTATACCACAACTATTGCTACAGTAATTCATGTGCTATAGTAAAACCATTGTCGCATGGATCAGCCACGAAATTCGAGCTACAGGTAACAAGATATGTGTCATGCCCATCACTCTCAAGACTGGCGAAGAAGTCTTTATATCACTGCTCTGCACTACACAAAAACTACATGCAAGAACTCTGACAAATCTTCATTTAGCAGCGTCTTACAAGGGAAAGTGCCGAGTACAAGCTTCATTTGTTACTCTTTTTTTATTTTTTTACAAAAAGAAATCTTATTTCATGATTATTTAATTTATTTTTCTTCTTTTGTTTATGAGATCGAAGAATTAAGATAATCATGCATGCAAGGTCGGTCAACTCCTTACCATCACTATTTTTTTTGCACAGAAAAAAAAGGTTAAAAACGAGATAATGGTTGATATTTCATAGCTTCCATATGCCTTAATCCCTTCTCGCTTCTAAAATGTTGAGCTATAGACAAGGACTAAATTTCATGCATGCAAAACTCCTCACCACCACTATTTTTTCCACAGAAAAGATTAAAACGAGTAGCTTCCATATGCCTTAATCCCTTCAGCACACTAAAATGTTGAGCTATAGACAAGGACTAAATTTCATGATTAAGTATCATCATTTAATCATAAAATATGCCTAAGAGAATCTTTAGCAACGCTTTTCAATGTTTTAGACTTTTTTTTTTTGAGAGGTGTTGCTCTTTTCATTGTGGCTTCAAATTTTAATTATCATTTATAAAAAATGATCAGAATTTTTATTTATGAACAACAATAATTTTACAATAAAATTAAGGCTAAATTGTGTGTTGAATAATGAATTTGATGCAGACAGGATTTAATCTCAAAATTTTGATAATACTTTCCAAAATATTTATCTAATTAACACCCACTAAACTCCACTAATGAAATATCTAGATTATAATTTTCGAATATATTATCTGCTTTCGATTTGTCTCGTATACAAATACAAATATAATAGTAGATTAAAATATTCCACTTTAGCAGGCATTCACATAATACGCATGATTGGAACCAGTTGGCTAATGACTGCATAGGATGAGCGATGTGAACAAAATGGACAAATAATGCATTGTCATTCAACTCATCAGTGGGAATGATACCAAGAATAAGCCGTCCTGCTAATGGCGAATTATTTAGATATTGAATGATGCGATATAAATAAAACAGAATCACTGAAAAAGAATGGCAGTAGAAAAAAAAAAGGTAATTTAATAATGCTATTAAAATATATTTAAAAAAGATGCGAGTTTTAACAGTTTAGATAGAGTTAAAACTCCTTGGTCCTCTTACTTTATCCTCAACTGATTCAGGATTCAGAGAAAGTAAACTAATTCCAATCATAAATATCGACCTATCAAAAATATTTTGATTTACTTTATAGTTTGACTGTAAACTGACTGTCCATTAAAAAAATTAGCATGACGAAGTGCATGCTGAATTTCAAAACCTAATCGCAGGAGAAACTTGGTTTTACTCTAAATTTATTGAGAAATTTTCTAATCATTTTGTAAATTATGTTAGTATACAGTTTAGATGTATATTATAGTTTCTAGTTTATTTTGAACTAGTGTCTAAAGGCGCGACTCTTGTTTAGAGATGAACATGCTCGATTTATATTTTGGACTGATAAGCATTGAAACTAAATCAAACTACTCACAGCAAGTAGCTTGTTCCTCCTCTTTGTGTAATGGATTTCATCAATCCTCTCACTCTAAGGCTAGGTGTCATATGTCGTAATGTATTTCACACGTCCATATTCTTCACCCATAGCTATATCATCCTCTACTATTTGCAAACATCATGCTCATCCCCAATTGACCTCATGCCCACTCCATTCCTCACCATCAAAGGGTGACACCCGTGTGTCGCGACACCGGCACACCACCTAGCATGAGTTTTTGTAGCCTCCTACATGCATCACATTGCATGTGTGCTTCATGTTGCCACCATCCACCACAATCATATGGCAAACCAAAAATTTGCCGCAATTATGTGTTAGTCCTCTCCCCAATTTCCCTCTCTATGATTTCTTCCCCTAGTGGTTCTAGCTCAACAAATTCATCTCCAATCAATGCCTACATTCATTAGCCACCAAAGCTATTTGACCTTCTCCGTTTGCTTCTTCAAACTTAAAGGTTCAATCTATTATACCCTGTATCTGGAAGGATATATACTCCGATAATGAAAAATATGATAAAGAAATTTAATTTCAACTCATTAGACAAGCCTCATAAGTCTACACCTAATAAGATAAATTTAGATAGAAGATAAAATAATTCATATATAAATATTTGTTAACAACAATATAATCATAATCGTAAAAAATAAAAATTTATTTCATCAACAAAATGTTTAATAGATCTAGACAAGCATTAAAAAGAAATCTAGAACATCGACTTCATGAAGAAAAATATTCTATCATAATATAGATAATTATAGCTACATAGCATGTTGGCCCATTATTATATCACAAGTCAAGTGATAAAGAAAATGTGATCCTAGTTACATGATCTTTAAGGATATACCTATCATAACATGTAGAATATATTTAGTTAGTGGATATGATTATCTAATTAAGAATTAATATTCATATTAAATACAAAAAATAAAGAGTTTTCAAGTTTATAAATTAGAATGGATTTTAATTTAAATCATTAATTACCTAAAATAATTGTTATCACTTATGTGGTCCATCACAGATGGTTATAAAAAACCAAAGAGCGATGATATGCCTTATGATGGGCCATGTCATTCTAAGGTCCTAAAATCTATGCATAGAGGAAAATTCAATTTTATATAAAAAAAAAAAAAGTAAAAGTCACTGCCATCAAATCTTAGATCATATATTTAAGAGTTGAAAGATTTTAAAAGAATAAAAAGAATAAGAATATTATATTCTAAAGTCCTATATCCTCTGCTTAGAAGATTAAAGAAATTAAGAGACCATAAGGATGAACTAATTCACCCTAGGGTGAATATTGTATGATAGGTCTATGTATACTTTAGGCTAACTGATGGTGAGGTCCAAGCCTACTAAACCTTCATTGGGTAAATTAAACATCAATAAAATTATATTAGATTATATTTGATTAAATTAAATCAACTTAAGTTAATTAGGCTTAAAGTGGGTCGAATTAGGTCCATAAATTAGCTAAGGATTTAAGAGAACTAATTTATTGTCTCATTGAGTCTAAGTGATAGAAATTAACCCAATTGGGTAACTTTGGTCATGACATATCTAAATAAGGCTAGTCTAAACCAAGTTAGGTTATGTGATTTCCACTTAGTGCAAGACCTTAAAATATCCATCTATGGTTAACTAATTCAAGATTAAAGTAAGTCCATGCAATTCTAAATTAGGTTCAATTTATATTAAGATTGGCTTGTTTAGGTTTAGGTTAGGTTAAGCTAATGTAATAACTTATAATTTAGAAATGCAATGCAATTAAGCTTAATTGAGTTGACTTAAGTTCAATGAAAATCTTATATGATTATATATCTAATTATACTTAGCTGATTAGAATTAGCTAAAGTTTGTTTGACTTAGGGTTCCTTTTGACCTCCACAAATGTGTCATAAGTCAAGTCACAACAATTTTGACTAAAATGATAGTAAATCGATAAAAAATGCATTGGATCAAAATGATTGAAACGACCTCCGATCGATGAATGAACTTCATCGTCACATTCAGAATGTTGAAATTGATTGGAATATAAATATTGCATAACTTGATGATCAACCGATCAAGCGATCGAGTCGTTAACATGCCCGCACATATATCGAGGTCAGGAGGTGCTAATACAAGCCAAACTATCTCCGTTCATGAAATTGATTGCACCATTAGCTTTGAAACATCAAAATCTATCAAGTAAGACTATTCGCACTCAATTCGCACTAAAATCGAAAGTGACACACATATTTTTTGAAATTGATTCAATTTGACGACTTGAACCAATGGCCTCCGATTGAAAGAAGCTGTGTATTCAAAACATTGAATAACCAAATTGATATATATATATATATATATATATATATATATATATATATATATATATATATATATATATATATTGACCATGTGATTTTATTCGCATAAAATTTACATTAAAGTCGTTTAATCAATTTAAAAATCAATTTAAAAATAAAACCTAACCTAAATCCCCTCATTTTCATTCAGCTCAACCTGAACCTATTCCTCTTCACGCACACACAAAGTCCTCTTCTCCCGCTCTCAGCTCGTTCCTCTCCCCTCGACCCTCGGCTTCCTCCACAACCATTCCCTCCAAGGAAACCGTTCTCTCCTCTTCCTTTCCTCTCATCCCAATCGAAGGGCAAGCTTCTTTCTTTCCCCTGATCCAAAAAATCAATAGGGCTCTGCCCTTTTTCCTTGACTTCCTCCCTCAAGAAAATCGAAAAAGAAAAAGTTAAGCTGCGGGATTTGGAGTTGGAGAGAAGAGATCCTGATGGCCATTTTAGGGAGTAGGACACGCCTTTTCCTCTTACAAAGCAAAGGGCTAAACCTGTGGTGCTCATAGGGGGTGGGGGGGATATATATTGATTGATGTTCCAATGAGCAACTGCATTAATAGTGGAATCAATAAGGTGTATATTCTCACCCAATTTAATTATGCGTCACTTAATATACATCTTTCGAGGGCGTACAATTTCAGTAATGGCATAAGCTTTGGGGATGGTTTTGTTGAGGTACTGGCGGCCACTCAAACTTCAGGTGAGGCAAGAAAGAGATGGTTTCAAGGCACTGCTGATGCTGTTCATCAATTCCATTGGCTATTTGATGATGCCAAAGGCAAGGAAATTGAGGATGTACTCATCCTCTTTGGAGATCATCTTTATCGTATGGACTACATGGACTTTGTTCGTATAGACAAAGTGTACATCACAATCTTTTGGATGACTACACATCGATTTTGGTCTAATGAAGATAGACAACAAAGGAAGGGTCCTTTCATTCAGTGAAAAATCCTAAAGGACAAGACTTAAAAGTAATGGAAGTGGATACTTCTGTCCTTGGCTTGTCACGAGAATAGGCAAAGAAGGATCCATTCATTGCTTCAAAGGGGGTTTATGTGTTCAAGAAGGAGATACTATTAAATATTCTAAGGAGCATTAAGTGTTATGCATGATTGTTGGGTCAGATGACATTTTCTGACTGCAAATGACTTTGACTCAAATAATTCGCATCTCTCTTTCCTCACTCTTCCAAAACTGAAAATTCCCGCATTTCTCAATTAGAAATTTCTCCCTTTTTTCCAAATCCGAAATTCCTACTTCATTTCGCCGCAATCTCCTTCACCGCAGAAAGAACATCGTCATTGGGTTCTTCTTCGGCTCACCTTGCATTACCCATCCAATTTTGCTTGTCGCGAACCAAAGAAGAACACCACAGACGTTTTTCCTTGTTTTCGACATCTCCCATTTCCGTCCCCTTTCCAACCTTTCTCTTCGTCGCAACCAGAGAGGAACATCGTCATTAGGCGGGTTCCCCTCTTGGTTTCCAACATTCCCAACCCCATTTTCTTGTCGATTATTGCAAAAAAAAACGAATGGGATCAATGTGAATGTGGATATATACATGCTTGTATTTCTTCACAGGAGGTCTCGCGTTTCATGAGGGCGACGAGATGATCATGGCACAAAGACACCGCTACACTCATTAGGGCATACTTAGTAAGCCAACATATGTTAGATGTCGCTCTCCCTAGATGAAATGCTGCTAAAATTTTATCAAATTTTTAGACTTAGAAAAAAAAAGAATGGATATATATTGCATTGTATGTCTTTTTTTTAAAGGCCCCACGCCTCATTGTGGAGTGACGAGATTGAATCGACCGTGGTGTCAAGACACCACTGCCACTATTGGGCGATCGAAAAGGCAAAATACTCCCGATGCTACCCCCTATGTGGGAATGATGTCGGGAGAATGCCAAAATTTTGATTAAAATTTAAAACTTAAACAAATTCAAACAGAAATCATCTAAGCTTAAATTAAATAAGAAAAATACATGATAAATGTTAAAACAAACATAAAATAAAAAAAAGAGAGGAAAAATACTTACAAAACTTATTCAAACAAGTTGAAAGCTTTCCCGAAAGGCGAATTAAAATCCTTTCCCCATTTATCAATTCTAAACTCAAGCAAGTGGTGTTCTCTTAGCCTTATTTAGAGGGATTTGAGGAAGTAATGAGTGAGTTCTCTTTTCTTATAAATTCCTCAAATTAAACAAGTTTTAATTAGAACTTGGGAGAGGCTAATATTAAATTTACAAGTTTTAAACTGCAATTCTCTATGACATAAATTGAAGTGGTAAAGTGAGTTTTCTTTTCTTGTAAATTTCTCAAAATTAAATAAACTTTGACTAAAATTTGAGAAGACTAATACTAAAGTAATAACAGATTTGCAATAAACTTAACGTCTAATTTTCAAATGAATATGGAGCTTGATGTAGAGTTAAGGATGAATCTATATTGGGTTTAATAACTCTTATATGAATATGGAGATGATTATAATGCTGACGAATAAGCATGAGTAGGGCTAAAATAATAAATACTGAAATTGTTATAACCTATTAAAAGTGGTTTAAATTGAACATAATTAAGTTAGGAGAATTGAAAATATCTTCTATGCCACCAGATCTAAAATTCTTTGTACAAGTAGACAGAAGGAGACATTAAAATAAATGCTACACGAATTAATGAGATTTTCCTTCAATACAAAAATTAAAGAACTTCATTCTAAATTATGATTTTCAAAATCAACAAAATCACTAATTAGGTGAAATTATCTAAGCTATAAAAACTTACATGTGCTTGAACATAGAAATTTAAAGAGCAAATTTTAATGTCTAAAAAGGCTGTGCAGGCTAAATTAATCTAAAAAAATATATATATATAAGATATTAGATCAATTTACAACGATTTTCTACACCACCGGATTCGCAACACATCGCACAAGCAAATAGAAGATGTTAATTAAGATATTCTTAAATGTACTCGCATGGGCCCCGATACTATGCTGAATGTTTGGATTCAAGTGTCTGAGGATGCTGCACAGGTTGCTTCTCTATTTAGTCTTAGGACTGGGTCCAGGTTAACAAAACCTAAAAATCTATTATATAAATTTCAGCTTAGTAAAATATCTGAGAAGCTAATTCTGTCAGGTGATAGTAGATCTGATTCTCTATTAAGAGCTAAACAGAGTTGACAGGATCTAAAGTTCTTAAATATATTCGAGTCAATCAATTAACCACCCCGATGATGGCTGTGTTGAATGGTGATTTCAACCAGAGGAGATACTTCTATCAAAATGTGATTCTAATCTCAAACCAAATTAACTTAAATAAAATATTAATCTAAAAACTATCTAAATGAATTTTCATCATTAAAAATTAAAAGTAAAACTCAATCAATCCACCTTCTGTAACTGTTTGTTAGAAGTGACAAATTAAGAAAACTTGAACTCACAAAGGAGCTAATGTCAAATCAAGTGTTCTACTATGTTCACTCTCAATCAATCTCACAAGGATGGGATGCTTCCTCTAGCTGACCAAGGCTCCACAGATATTAATGAGTAGAGTCCTCTGATCGAATGGTTTGGCCAGTAAGACTCCATTATATTATAATCATGACCATAGCCTGCATACTCCCCAATCATGGTACATTCATCCGGAAGGCCTTAAGTTCGAAGCTCCTACTAGCCATGTTGCCAACCACCAACAACAACCATCAAGAAGTTCTCGACAGAGGACGCCAAAAAGGCTAGGTCAATCTGGAGCCCTCTGTGACGAAAAGAATCGTCAAGGGGCAAACTGGGTCTTTAATGCCTCATGGTACAACTGCTATGCTAATTGAACCTTTTGTACCTGGAAAATATGATCACAAAGCTTCTTCATTAGGAAGAAAATTAACCAGAAGACAAAGAAGAAGGAGAAATGCTGAGCTAAGAGCCTAGTAGATCCTCTTTGAACGACCTAGTGAACAAGCGATACTGCCGCCAGAAGCGAGTATTCCTACCCACAATAACTTTGACAATCTAAAGTGGTAAAAGAATAGCTCTATTGGTGAAGTAAAGTAGTCCTTCTGGAACCAACTATGTCAAGCTCCACCACCACAGAGGAGACAGAAAACACTACCGTACACAAAGTTCTCAAAGTAGCCAAGGACAGAGGCTTAATGAAAAGAATATTTTAGAGGCATGTGGTGATGAAAAATATTGAAGCTCGACCAAGAAAGTTATCATCTCTTCTGGTAACTAGCCATCGAGCCTAGCATACTTCGCATGGTGAGTGCATGCATGACACGCATCTAAAAGAATCCAAAGGTCTGGCAAAGGATAAGCAAATATGGAGGAGGCCCAATGAAGTCTCAGAAGAATGGAAGAGGTGACATCGATACATATACTTAAATCCACCTCTAAAATAACTCATCGAGTGGATATCCAAAAGAAGGGATATCACTTTTGAAAGATATGACAACACCTGGATAATCCTCGAGGGATCCCACCATCGAATTCATCCCCATAAGAGAAGGTTGACTTTGATCATCCTTTAATAGAAGAAGTGTTTGTTATGCACATTGAACCAGAGATCCACTGGAAATGTCGATCAAAAATTTGTGTGCAAGAAGATAATGAAGAGACACTATGGAAGTGAAAGTTGTCAATATGGTCAAAGATATAGATGAACTTTCTGCTCAGCACTATCAACAATAATATGGATCTAGGGAACCTGAACTTAAATTTGATGCTTATGAAGAAGAGTCTTCATAGAAGCACGTAGAGAATGGATCTTCGATCTTTGCTGAAGATGAAGATTAGAATGAGAAAGAGATCATGGGTGTTGAAGCTATCTATATAGTTGAACCAGAAAATGATCAGCCTGGTACATGCTTTTATACTCGAGTCTTCATAACCCCAACAAAAAGCTATCTAAATGTAAAGGAGAAGCCAAGTTCTTCCTCACGAAATGAGAACAACAACAAGAAATAGAGGAAGAGGAAGAGCTTGTGCTTGTTGATATCATGACACTAGATAGAGCAAAAGAGAAATGCACCAAATTGAGGTCAAAGATAAGGAGATAAGTTGCAAAGATGAATGATATGATGGTACAAATGAACATCATGATGGAAATATTGTAGAAGAATATCACATCAAATGCATCATCTATCTTATCTGCTAATCAATAAGCAGCTAATAATACAACTTCTATACCGCCAGTCGCTCTAGTACCTAAAGCTATTATAGTACACACTACACCTGAAGCGAGGAATGAAGTCAACCAACTACCTCTTCACCCGATAATTCAAAATCTAACTAGCATACGAGCTGCAAGCTCAACTAGAAATGATAATCAATAAAAAAGATAAAGACATAGCCTTAGAAAGGGATGAAAAGTGAGTAAGTGTCTCCTTACCCAACTAAATATGATCAAGACCCAAAAGGTTACTGCTAAAATTTAATACTTTCTTGGCTAATCCAAAGCAACATCTAAATTTAAGGCTACTTGTGGTAATGAATGAATGATGCATTACTATTCCATCGGCCAAGAGCTAGACTACCGCCAGTGGTAAGAATTGCCAATTGATTATGTTAAAACCTTTGTTGAATTAGAAGCTATATTCGTGAAGAGGTTTGCTAGTGCAACCAAGAAAATAATAATCTGATGCCTTACCAAAAGGAAGAAAGATGAGTTAGTGATAAAATTTATAAATCGTAACCTATGTATGATGTGAGCAATAAATGGAAGAGAAACATGCGATCTAATTGCTAATGGGTAATATGGATGATAAAATGGCACCATTTTTATGTATGGCATCAATTACAATATTCCAAGACTTGCACGATAAGGTGGATAAATTTGAAAAGCAGAATCGCCCTAAGTCTAAGGTCTATGTAGATAAAGCAAAGAGAAATAAACCTTCAGAGTCAAGAAGAAATGAAATTCATGCCACTTCGTATAGCTCAAATGGTGAAAAATAGGTGATATATAATGTGGATAAAGGAAAATAGCTAATGTATAATGATGATAAGGGAAAGAAGCCTGTCTATTCTAATCCACAACTAAAATAGTATTGGGAGGTGATGATAAACCTCGAACTTTTCCAAGTGATGGGGAGCGCCCAAAACAAGCAAGAAGAGATGATGAGTGAAAGAAACCATCTCTTAAGGAAAAGATGAAAGATTATTCCTTTAGAAGGGATAGTATGGCTAAATTATTTCAGCAAGCAGTCAAAGTTGGTTTACAATTACCAGAAATTAAAAGGCCTGAAGAAGTTGATCAAGTCTATAATCCAAATTACTGTCCCTATCATCGGATGATTAGCCACCCTATTAAAGATTGTTATGTCTTCAAAGATTGGCTAGAAAGAAAGTATTGATGAGGTGAATTTACACTATCCGACAATGTTCTAATCAACCCTAAAAGAGAATTTATAAGGATGATTACGTCCTCTTCTATATCATCCATCAAAGATAAAAGAAGGAGAAATCAGTTCTGACTGAAGAATGGGAAATGGTAGTCTCCAAAAAGATCTTGAAAATGCTGAAGCAACTAAAAAATGTCCCTAATGTTAAGTGGAAATTATCACTTGAACTTATATTGGACTTAAAAGAAATGCCTAAACCAAGTATTTGGGCTTTCGGATATTCGATAAGATACTTCACGCATGAGGAGCAATCTACTAAATGCGCCTCATAAGTCAAAGAAGCCAAGAAAAAAAAGAAGAGAACTATAACTCTCAAAAGATCATTAACAATATAGAAGAGTATCACCCTAAAGCAACCATTTAGGCTTGCGAGTTTATGCCTAAACTTCATTTAATAAATGACAAAGATAATGGTGAATCTTGTCCAAGACATGCATCATCTGTGTCGATGTTCTTCAATGTCACCACTGAAATAAGGGTGGTCGATTGACTAACAACCCATCAAAATTCTTATTAGGAAAGCAAGAAGAGCTTGAGGAGCTAACGTCTGAATTTTGTTTAATGACTCAACAAGAAGATAACAGTTCAGATGAAGATCTATATTTTCCAGACACAGAAGAGACAGACTCATCGATATCATGACACATGAAACGTATGAAGTTGAAAATGAGTTTAGCCCTTTTGGCCAATCCTCCAGAATAAGAAGAGAATTTGAAGAAACTACCTCTTTAGAAGAATCTGAGCAAGAAAAGGTGATTCAAGTTCAGTTGAGAAGTAATAAAGTCTTACCACCTTCATGAAAGAAGGGAAGTACAAATTAAGATAAAGGCAAATAAATTGAAGTCAATGAAGATATCATTCCCAAATCCTATAATGAAGCTAAGAAAAGATAGATTATAATATTCTATCACATCCGAAAAGATCCCCACATAATTGAGTGTATGAGGCTCTCTTGATGTCAAAAGACCAGAGATTTTGATACAGCTCTCAAAGATCTAGAGTTATGAAGCTTACTTTGCTAAAAAATGCATGACAAGCATTATAAACTCAAGATCTCCCAATATATTTTTTGAGGAAGATCTTATGTTGGGGACTGATCACAACCGCCTCTTTATGTTACGAGAGTGATGGCATCTCGATCAGCCAAATATTGAT
Source organism: Cymbidium sinense (assembly GCA_021442155.1). Taxonomy (NCBI): domain Eukaryota; kingdom Viridiplantae; phylum Streptophyta; class Magnoliopsida; order Asparagales; family Orchidaceae; genus Cymbidium; species Cymbidium sinense. The sequence goes on along the minus strand of CM038217.1, from coordinate 86,498,349 downwards.
TGATCCAAGTTATTCTATCAATCTTATGAGTCTAAAGATATTAAGAGGATTATCACTTGATATCTAACATCTTGGGAGAGATAAGTTGATGGTTCACAATTTTAATGAAAAAGGGACTTTGGGTTCTTTTATTCTCCCGCTCAAGTTTAGGGATTTATATATAAAAATAAGTTTCATGTAATCGATGTCGATACATCATTTATAGCTCTCTTAGGCCGGCCGTGGCTGCATGAGTATGGCATGATCCCATCAACTATGCATCACTGTATGAAGTACCTAAAAGAAGGAGAAGAATTCAAAATTCTTGGTAACCTACAACCATTCTCTGTCAATGAAGCAAAGATTTGTGAAGATGTAAAATATTTCATCCCTAAAGATCCTAAGCCAACAGAGCCTCTTGAAGCGGTAGCATCCACTTCAAGAATTAAAAAGCAATTTCACAAAGTGAAAGAGCAAAAGCAAAGAGGAATAAAGAAGGCAATGCTGAGTCTCCCTAAAGAACTTAATTCTACACCTAAATCAAGAAAATTAGTTCCTCATTTGGGAAGTGATATAGAAGAAGGAGAAGATATTCCTATCAAACCTAAGGGAACTTATAAGCTTTCAAGAAAGACAGAGTATGAAATAAGTGATTCTGATTCAGACTATGATTTTAAATCTACTTATGGAAATAGAGTTTAGATGGTTGCCAAGGAGGATAGCTCACTGAATCGGATGACTCACTCAAAATTGCCCATCCCTCAGGCTTCAAAGAAATCACTCCACTAGAGGTTCATAATATTGAAGAATCAATAACATTCTAAGTACCACCATTGACCGAAAGTGGTAGAACATGAACTCTATTCTACAAATTTGAAGAGTCTTAACCTCACAATTTTGATCAGCCTGCTCAACATGAAAATTGATGAGATAGTGCCAAGAATACCAATATACTATCCACAAAAAAGAAGAATGATGCACAATTCATTGGAATTACTAAACATAGGACTCAAATCTTTAACAAGATGTGGCCAAAGAAGTCCTCAAGCATCACAAAGAAGTGATAAGTTTATCAAAAAAGTCAGGATTCATCCACAAATCTCATCAAAATAGAGCTTATTATAATATAATAGAAGCTGAGATCGAGACTAATAATAATGAAGGAGATGATTCCCATGAAATCCTTCTTAAAAATGATGAAGAAGTAGAAGTTAAGCTTTAAGAACTCAAAATGGTGGACAAATAGCTACATGGATGAACTTAAGGAAATCAACCTAGAGGAGGCATCCTCGTTTTGTGCCCTTCTACCTGATGAGAAAGTTGAAGAGCTAAATATGCTACTTTGTGAATTTAGGGATTACTTTGATGGATATTCTAAAATGCCGACTTATCCGATGTAGCTCATAAAATTGCTATTAAACTAGATGTGATGCCTATTAAGCAAGCTCGAGATTTGAGATTGAAGAGGTAATTACAAAAAGATCAAAGCAGACTTCATTCAAGAGGAGAAGTATGCATATTGGATAACCAACATTATCCCGAGAAGAAGAAGAATGACCAAATCCATCTCATTGACTTACACCTAAAAAGATGACTTCGCAATATCGAACTACTAGTGGACAACACTTCCAACTATGTTCTCTTTCATGGATGGATGCCGATACAACAAATCAAAATGACACCAAGATGAAAAACATACATCATTTAGAACACCTATTGGCATTGATTACTACGCCATGTCCTTTGGTTTGAAAAATGGAGCTACATAAGCCATGACATATTTTTGATGAATTGATTCACCGTAAGGTGGAATGTTATATTGATGATTTGGTGGTGAAAAGATTAAATCATGAAAATCACTTTGAAGACTTGAAGAATAAAAAATATGATCTCAAGATGAATCCTCTAAAATGCGGTATATCCTCCAAAATTCTACATGTGGATTATGAATTCAAGCTAAGATGGCAATTGTGGAGTTGCCTCCATCGAAGAGTTTGCATTAGCTCCGTTCTTTATAAGGACAGCTTGCATTTATCCATCGATTTATATCAAACCTATCAGGATGTTGTCAATCATTTGCAAGGTTGATGAAGAAGGATGCTCCATTCAAGTGGGATAAGAAGTGCCAAGAAGCCTTCAATAGCATTAAAAGCTACCTGTTCAATCCACCAACTCTTGTAATGCCTACTCCTGGGAATCCCTCATTATATACACTACACATTAGAAGAGTCCTTAGGGCATTATTAGCACAACACAATGAAGAAAGCAAAGAGAATACTTTTATTATATCAAAGATTAATAGGAGCAAAAATGAGATACTCTCTGATAGAGAGGCACTGCTTAGCATTGATCTTTGCAATCCAAAAGTTTCATCATTATATGTTATCTCACAAGATTACCCTCATCTCAAGGATCGATCCGTTGAAGTACTTGATGAAAAGACCAGTGTTGATAGGTCGCTTGGAAAAATGGGCAGTATTGCTTTTACAATTTGATATTACATACATTAGAAAGTAAAAAAGGATAAGTTTTATTTTCTCGCATCCCATCGGACTCTTCTCTTAATGATGATCTGCTTGATGAGCAAATTATGCCCATTCATGAAGGAGAAAAATCATAAATTTGAGAAATGTACTTTGATGGAGCCTCATCGATTAAACAAGTCAAACCTTTAAATTTCCCAAGGGCAAGAGAAGGAATCGACATCATCTTCATAACACTAAAAGAAGAGATATTGAGATGATCATATGGATTGACTGAGCCAAGAACTAATAATGAGGCTGAATATGAAGCATTAGTGGTAGGTCTTGAAGAAGCTACTTTCGCATTCAAAACTTGCATATATGATTCTCGCCTTATTATAAATGGCATATAGAATCAACAAGCTTGAGTTAGCTTTTATCTCAAAGTTCTCAAGCTTATGAAGCAACCAAATATCATATTAACTCAGTCTCGATTCAAGAATAGAAAGACGCTTAGCAAAATTAGCTAAGAAAATGATAAGTATGAATGGTGATTATATCATGATCGAGATATTCATTCAACGAGTTCTGGAGCCAGCAAAGTATCAATCCACGTAGGTAGAGGGGTTACTAAATTTGACATAGTAGGATGTGACTCAGGTTGCTTCTCATACTCCCCAAAATCAACATGGAATTATACCTAAAAGAGCTAAGCCTGACATTGCTTCAGAAAAGCAATGGGAAGCCTTTATTATAGAAGAGCCACATGATTGGAGGCAACCCTTCATCGACAACTTTAAAGAAGAAAAATTACCAAATAATAAATCACTGGCAGCTCAAATGGAGAAGAGAATGTTGCGCTATGCTTTCGTCAATAACACTCTATATTGTACATCATTTGAACAAATATGGCTATGATGCCTAAATGCAGATGAAGCCAACAAAGTGATGGTCGAAGTTTATGAAGGACTTTGTGGTGCACATCAGTCAGGTCACAAAATGGTAGTAAAGATCAAAAGGATGGGCTATTATTGGCCATCTATGGTGAGAGATTGTATCAATCATGCTAAGAGGTGTCATGAATGTCAAGTACATGGAAATATAATCCATCAACCTCCAAATTCACTACACCCAACAATAGCATCTTGGCCATTTGAATACTGGAGTACATGTAATGACCATTGATCCATACATCTGCTGAAACCGCTTCATCTCAATGACCGATTTCTTAAAGTGGGCTAAAGCCACCCCATTTAAAGAAGTTACTGCTAACCGAGTGATCAACTTCTTCATGCATAATGTGGTATATAGATTTGGAGTGTCGCACCGAATAATTTTTGATAATAACATAGCTTTCAAAAGTGTAAAGACTTATAAATTCGTCGATCGACATAAAATTGATTGGCGATACTCCTCAAAATACAATCCAAAAGCAAATGGTTTGGCAGAGGCCTTTAATAAAATGTTAGTCAAGCTGCTCAAGAAGATCCTTATTAAAAATAAGAGAGAATGACATACCAAACTAATAGAGGCACTATGGGCATATCAAACCACCTACAAGACATCGACTAAAGTGACTTCCTATTCATTGGTATTTGAATAAGCTCTTGCTTTAGTTGAGTTGCCATATCCAATATAATCTAATCAAGATCAAAATGCTCATCGAGAATGGAGGAACTCCACGACTGATGAAGTTAAAAGCTCATCAAAATTTGAAAGTTTATCGAGCAAAGATGTTAAGGGCTTTTGACCATACGGTGAGGCCTCGAACATTCCAAAAAGGAGATTTGGTCATGGAAGACCAATTATCCCCAATCAGGCAAATTTGAGTCTATGGAAGACCCTTTGTCATTGAGAAAGTGTACCAAGGAGGGAATACCATCATTGACCTAAAGGGTGAAAGAACAATGCCTAATGGTGGTCGATAAAAAGTATTATACATGATGAATACATTCTGGTATAATAAATTCTCTACATGTGAAGGTATTTTAGTATCTATTTAGTCACATCGCACTTCATGTCGAGATCCCTAAATAAATAAACTAACTTCAGATGAAAAACCTTTTCAGAAATTCTTCTACGGGGCATTTTAGATTTCTATATATAGATAAAATCAATGTTATATGTTAAAATCCTCGAGCATATCAATTCAAATATTGATGTATCCGCTTAATTTCATCTTGAAAGTTCTTTTGTGTTTTAGAATTCCCCCTACAAGATAGGGGGCATTTTTTTAGTTTATGTTAAGTTTATTTGAGTTGAATTAGTGTTATAAGACGAGATCCTTGAATATATTCTGATTCAGGTTGACGTCAAGCTTTACACCAAAATTTCTAATATACCCATAATATTCTGTTAAGTTACAGGTTCTTGCAGGAACAAAAAAAACTCTATTTTTATGCATGAAAAGACAGGCCTAAATATCAAAAGTTTATCTCCTAGATTTGTCAAATTCTGAAGATCAAGTTAGAAGAACTCCTAATTTTGAAAGCTTTAATTAATTAAGTTGGAGAAACATCAACTTCTACATCCTGAAACCTAGGACATGGATAAGTTCTAAAGGTCAAATTTAACAAGCCCACAAATGGCTGAGTTGTTGACGCTCTCTTCACTCAATAAGTTGCAAGAAAAGGCCACATTAAAAGAGCCCCCATTCATCAGTCTAATGATAAAACCACCAACCCACTACAGTTTAAGCTAAAAACTTGAGTAGGTTTTAAAGGTCGAACTCAACAAGTCCAAATGTCGAGTTGTCGACACTGCTCAACAAGCCATGAAAAAGGTTGGTGTAAGAGCACTTGTCAACAATGATGATAGTTATTCAATCTTAAAGATCGTTAGTGATTACAAATAATGGATCTAAGATCTTTCTACTTGATCGATGATCAAGACAATAGAAAATACTCCTAATTTAAGTCTATTTCAAATTAAAATATATTTTGCCCCTAGTGTAATATCTCAATTGTTCTCAAATGATCATCAAGCTCAAAGTAATGTGATCAAAGCCAATCTCCTCATCAAGTCCTTCAAAGTGAAAGCATAGATAAGCAATTTCATTCAAAGCTCCCTCAACTAAAGAAATTTTATGGTTATTCAGTCTGCTAAAACACACATTGCTAGACTGATAACTCAACATAGACCTAGTATAAGCCAAAAGGCTAGGTCATCTATACATACCCTTAAATGAATCCATCAAAGTAGCAAGCACAGGATTCATGGTGTACATACACTTCCTGACAAGTCAATATGAATAAATCAGTCATCATCACAATTTGTTAAAGAGAGAAAGAATTCAATCTACAAAGCATGGATAAAACTAATTCTAGTAGAGTCCTTCATCAAAATAAGTAAACCAATTCTTGCCAAACCCAATCAAGTGTGGCTATTAGAAAAAACAAAATCAAAAGGACATAAAGAAAGAGATCTTAAAGAAAGCCATAAGCAAAGAGATGGTGTAAGAACTTTATCTATCCAAAAATTGATTCGATAAATTGGTCAATCCCATAATTTAGCATGTCAAATAAGGCATCATATTAGTGATAAATTATCAAAGCTGTAAGCTATTACAATCTTTAAATGATCCAAGTTCTATAGCCAGCCCAAAGGTTCAACCAATTTTCAACAAACACGACTAGCTCCATCCCTGAATCATATTTGTTAGGGGGTATTTATTGACCTCCACATATGTGTCATAAATCGAGTCAAGCCCACAGGTTAAATTTGATATACTTTGAAAGTGATAGTGCATAAATTAAAGTTAGAATTGCACTCGATGTCATCAAAAATGGTTGAAATAACCTTCGATTGATGAACGAACTTCATCATGTTCAAAATGTCAAAATTGATCGAATATAAATATTGCACAACTAGATCAAGATATCGAAATCATCAACATGCCTGCACAGATATCGAGGTTAGGATGCATCGACAAAAGCCAAATGACCTCTGTTCATAAAATTGATTTCACCATTAGCTTTAAAATATCAAAATCTATTAAGTAAGACTATTCACACTTAATTCGGACAAGTCTGCACAAAAATTGAGTGGTCGAAAGAAGTATATTTTGAGAAATTGACTGACTTGAACCAAAATAGCCTCCATCAAAATAGACTATGCGTGCATTCATAATATCAAAATTGATATATATTGACCATGTGATTTTATCTGAAAATTTACATTAAAGTATTTTAATCTAAAAATAAAACCTATAAATCCTCTCATTTCATTTGGCTCAACCTATTCTATTCTCTTCAGATGATTTAAATTCTCTGCTCTTGGTTCCCTCCATCGCTTCCTGCAACCATTTAAGGAATCCATTCCCTCATCTTCCCTTCTCATCCCAATTGAAGGGCAAACCTCTTTCTTTCCCCTGATCCAAAAAAATCAAAAGGGCTCTCCCCTTTTTCCTTGACTTCCTCCCTCAAGCAAACCAAAAAAGAAAAGAAGTTATTTGGAGTTGGAGAGAAGAGATCCTGACTATCATTTTAGGAGAGCAAAATGCCTTTTTCTTCTCATAAAGCAAAGGGCCAAACCTGCTATGCCCATAGGGGGGTGTTGGTAAAAATTCCTATAATGAGTCACCTTCAAATCTGTGGAGAGAAAAGAAAGGCAAGATTATAAAAATTTGTCTTTTTAGGATGCCACACAGATTCGCAAAAGTACTTATTCAGGTGAACGAGCACATCATCAAGAAAATAATGTATTTGTGAGATAAGTCACTACCCTTGGATCTAATCACCTCAGGACTCTAAGGATGATGGTATATGTACTAGAGATTCTTACTTTACATAGAAGTAAAGTAGGGTTTATTTTAAATTTTAAGTTCCTAAGGGCAACCCACATAGTTAATTACATTAAGGAATGAGTAGAAAACTCTCGATTAAGGTAAATGATCATCTCAAGATTTCAATAAAGGGACTATCAATCGACAGTTCATTAAAGATCAAATGGGATTGATGAAAAGAGGAGTTATTAAGCCAAAATGGAAGATAAGTAGAGATTCACATGCTAAACTAATGAGCATCTCAAACTATTATAATTAGGCTTTACATTTTGAAATTGATTTAATTTGTTTGAGTTTTTTCTTAGAAATTCTTATGACAAGATTAAGGAAATACCTAAGAGGTGAGGAATTATGTTTATGGCCCACAAAGGAAAAGTGACCTCTAACCTATCAGCTGCTATCATAACCCATAAATCTAAAGTAAAATCAATTTGGTTTGCTCATGAAGACAAACCAACATCTTGGACTTACAAAGGGGTGGGTAGCCAACTAACTCTGATTTTAAATACATGCAAGTCTTTATGCTTATCACTGTCATTATGTATTTAAAAGAATAAGTCCTTAACTCATAAAGAGACTAGATGATGTAGGGCATCTTAAAGCAATCAATGCAATTCAAATTTTATTTTATTTTATTTTGACAATTATTTTGACTCAAACTAATAGGATTCATATGACTAATGCTTAAAAGAAAATAGAGAAGAGAGGAGAGCATCCTACCATTCATTCTATGAGCAAACACCCTAACATAGTCTAAAATATACATCACAAAATAAACAACATCAAACCATGCACCAACCTAACCTAAAGCAAGTGGTGACTTAAGCTAATATGTGTGCTTTGAAGGCTTGTGTGGTATGCTTAGCTATGGCTTTAGGTTCAAATTTTCTAAGTGTGAAGAACATGTTCAACTTAGAGGAAGGTTTCATTTAAGTTGTTTAATTATTTTGGGTTGATTTTATCATGTTTTGATTTGGTTTAAGTGGATCCTACAATTGATTACTAAGTTATAAAGAGAGGGAAAGAGAAGATAACTTCTCTTTCCTTCCCTAACCTAAGTAATTTCTAAGGTAGATTCACATTTTAGTTTTGTTTAGTGAATGTGTTGATTAAATCTTTTAATTAATCCTAAATTTACATGAACTCTAAACAAACCTATTAAAAAAGAAAGACATTTCAAGATTAAATAAAATGAATCAAAATTCACATAACACACATTACTTTATTTCTTTCCCAACATATATAACATGCATATGGATGGACCCTAAGAATATCTATACATACAAATGAGAGTATTTACACACTTTATGATGCATGCTAAGTAATCCATTTAAGGAAATTTAGAAGTTGAATATGCATGATTTTTCTTAAGTAAATGGATTTTATCCAAATTTTCACATACACACATGAAAGTAAGAAAGACGTAAGTGAGTACAATGCATTGTTAACCAGAAGGTGCAAGAACTAATTAGAGCTACTTAAAGCCTCAAAACCTCGGGTTATCCAGGACTAATATACCACTTTCCTTAAATACAAATATATGTACAAAAGAAATGAAATAGAAAAGGAGAATGAAAAAAAGTTATATTAATGGATTCATTTTGTTTATGCAATTTATGTATGCAAGTATAGGTAACCCTTCTTAAGTGATAGCATAGAGATGAATAGGATATGGAATTAAGTGAGTATTAGGTCCTTTTCAAATGAACCATGTATCTCACCAAATTCCTATTCAAAACTATTGTAATCATAAAGGAGAAAAGGAAATCTATGCTAAGCACACCCTTATATCCTTCACATGCAAGCTTATAATTAGAATATAAATAGTATACTTTCAGATTTGATATTTGATTTATGTATTTTAAAAATAATTTGGATTTAGTAGTGATAATAGCCACTCATATTTCTACTTTAGCCAACACATGCAAATTTGACATAAAGTAAATAATTTCATTTTAAAATTTGAATTTGAAAAATATGAATGCATGAAATCACATAACAAACAAGTTCAACATGTTGGGGAAAGATTCAAAGTAATGAAAGCATTCAAACAAGTTCATTTCACTTAAATCCTAAAGACATTCTTATAGAATAAGAAAGTTTAAAATAAATCAAAGTGAATTCAAAGTGAATTTTGTTTAGTTTGGAGTTTGATTTAATTTTGAAAAGGTTAGATGAGTTTGCTATTCCTAACCCATTCCCACATGTGTTTGATATTTTTGTTTAATTTTTAGATAATTAGATCCATTTTTATGCATTAATTAGGTTAAGGTATGAATTAAGTAACTTAATTAACCCTTACCTACACCACCTTAGGATAATTAACCAAATAATTATGAGCCAATGAGATGACATAAAGACTCACAAGGAATTTAAATTTGCAATGCACCTACTAAGAAAAAGGCCTAATGCAATTTGGATCACAATTAAAAGTTAATTAAGCTAAGAGGTTTAGCTTAAGTAATTTCAAAACACCCTTTCATACTTATGAATTATGTTTTGATTTTCTTAATTAAACTTAGGCTATTAAATACCTAAGCATCTACCCAAAGTAGATTAATTAATTTCTGGAACTTTTTTTTAGAATTTTAGAAATTAATTAAGGGATAATTAATGAATTAACTTAATTAAGAGGAGATTATAAAAGAGAGTTTAGGGAATAGCTTAAGGGAAATGCCCCAAAATATTTCATAAACCTCTTACTTGGATCTAACCTTAATCAACCCTAATCATGGATTAAAGTCACTAATTACACTTAATTATCATTAATTACATAAGGAGGGTAATTAAGAAATCCATATGCAATTATTGTAATAAAGCCTTCAATAAATCCCAAGAAAATTAGGAGAGTCATCCCCAAAACATACCCAAGAAATTTGGGATTAATGAGGCTTAATTAAAATATAATTAGCAAAATGAAGTTTCCAATAAAACCCAAATTCAGCGAAAAATATAATTCAAGACCAAATGAAATTAATTTTAAAATATTTTAGGTTGAATTATCTTTATATATGTTTTTTTCATATTTTTTTGAATTTTCTAGTGAGATTTATGAATTTTAGAAAATCCCAATGTTAATTAGGATTAATTAAAAGAATTTAACTAATCTCCTTTACCTCGACCTGGCAACGTTTTACATGCGTCAGGGGGGCTTACTTAAGTTGTCAAATCCCAAATGGCGGTAGCTTGATCGCCATCCAATCAAGGATCAAACGGCCAGAGATCTCTCTGTGGTTTTAAAACGAATAATAGATATCTAAACATGGGGAATTATCTTAGCCATCCAACCAAAATGCACGGATAGGTGGCTAAGATCTCCTAATTTCTTCCCTTGATCAATAGAGACCGTCTATGATCAAGGGGAAGATCCAAGCTCGATCTAGCACGATTCAAACCAAATTCAACCCACACCATCTAAAGCTAAAGAGTGACAAAATACTAAAAAAAATCTATGGGATGAAAATTTCTTTCACAAAGCTCCACACCACATTGAGTTTAATGGTAAAAAAAATCCTATACCTCGTCGGAGGTGATCATCAATGCTCGAGTCCCTTGGAGAAGCTTCGCTTGGTTGAGACAAAGCTGTGTTCATAGTATGAGCACTTGAGGTTGAGTTGATTGGTATATGGACCACCTCCTCCATAGCTAGATTGTAGCTTTGATCGAGCTAGGTCCCCCCTTGCCTTTGGAACTGCAGAGAGAGCTTGGGTGCACTTGACTTGCCTCTCTGATGGAGTGTGCAAAAGCAATTAGAGTGAAATTGAGTGAAGAAGAAATTCAAGAATGGATTGAGCTCCCTTATTTTCACACTATGCAAAATCGAGAATATGAGATTTGATTTCACTCTAGGAAGCTTACGGAGGCTGAGGAATGGCATTTATGGCTTCCCTCAGTCCAATCGAATTGAGGACTGTTTGATTTGAGTTTGTTTAGGGGCATTATATCTCCCCCTTGAAGGATCGGACGGCCACAAATCCATTGTGTCATTATGATCCAATTGATAATATTGGGGAGTTTAATTTGGCTATTTTGAGTGTGCACATGGTTGGTTTGAGCCAAGGATTGGATTGCCAACCTCCCATGTGCTTGAATTTGAGTGGGAGAGGGAGTTTAAATTTTGAGTTTTGACCCATGTTGGTCTAGGGACCACAGACCCAAACCCATTAGGTTGGTGCACCACTCTTCACTAGGTCCCCTTGAGCTTTTAGGAAAGCCTCAAGTGAATGTGAAGAGGGTATGACCAAATTACCCATAGATTAGTTCAAAATTTGTTATATGGCCTAGGGGTAGAATGATTATTTTATTGATTTTTCACTTTGGGTATGTTGGGTATGTGGAGAAACTAGGTTTGGCCAAGTTTCATGAGATTTGAAATTCATTTGATAGGGTTTCGCTCATGTTGTCCGTTTAGGTCAAAATGGGTCAACTTGGGTCAAGTTGACCAATAGGTCAAATTGGGTCAAACCAAGGGTTGGGTCAAGTTCATATGACCATTTGAAATGTTTTGGTGGCCTTGGTTTGATTCAATTTGGTATAGTTTTGGATTTGGCACATATGACTTCATTTAGGTCAAATGGGTCAATTTGACCTATTTTACCCATTTGACCTATTTGAGGTAGGCCAAGGGTAGGTTAGTCATATGGAGTGGATTGGTATCTTTGTTTCCAATCAATTTTAGTTAAGTTCAAATTTGGCTAAGCATGACCCCTTTAGGTCATGTTAGGTCTAAGGTCAATTGGGCTAGGTTAGGTCTAGTTGGCCAATTGAGGATTTGGTCAAGTTTCATAAGTGATTTGGAATGAACTTGACCCATTGGTTTAGATCAAATCGGCTTAGATCAAGTTTTGACATATTTTGACTTTTTAGGTCAAGTCAACTTGTCAAGTGGCCAATTCGGCTAGGTTAGGCTCAAATGTTGGCTTGGTCAAGTTCAAACATCGGTCATGAGTGAACTTAGATTAATGGTTTCAAACAATTTGGCCTATGGTGGAATTTTGCCATGTTAAGTTTCATTTTGGGCTAAGTGTTGACTTGGTCAACCCATAGGTTTAACTTCATTTGACCCAATTTGATTGATTGATCATCCCATGATGATTGTTGATCATGATGAGAGGCATAGATGAGTTTGGTTCAATCTAATTTGGTTAGGATTAGAATTTGGCTCATAAGGGTACTTTAGGTCACTTTGGGTCAAGTGAGCCTAGTGGGTCAAATGGCTTTTGATTTGAAGTTGATCTTGTATATGGACTCATGATTGAAATATAAATCCATTTACAAGTGGTTTAAAGTCAAATGGGTTTAGATCCATTTGACAATTTCATATTCAAAGGAAGAATATGAAAGGGTTTTGGCTTTGATTTTAGACTTAGGTTTTGATTGTTTGATTGAAGTTTGGATTTATATATGGGCTCATGATTGTAGGGTTGATTGAATCATGATAGAAAATCAAGAGTTTAGCTTGATTTGAAGTTGATTTGGCTAAGTTCAAGATTTTGACTTGAAAGGTTGAGGTTTTGAGTGGATTTGAGTTTGATTTTTAGAATTTGTTTTAATTGTTTGAATTTATATTTCATTTATATATGTGAATATAAATGAGAATATAAATTGATCATGATAAAATTTCAACGATTTGAAGTGGTTTAATCATGATTTGGGCTAAGTCCATTAAGAATGATTTAAAGGACTTTGGAAAATTTGGAGTAGGGATTTGAATTTTTGAATTTGGTTTGATTGATTTATATTTATATTTCATTTATATATGTGAATATAAATGAGGATATAAATGAATTATGAGAAAATCACATGACTTTGAGATGGTTTGATCAAGATTTAGACTAAGTCCATTAATGGAGAATTAATGACTTAAGGAAGTTTTTTAAATTGGGAATTTAATTTTAGGATTTGATTTGATTGAGTTATATTTATATTTCATTTATATATGTGAATATAAATGAGAATATAAATGAGTTTTGAGAAAATCCCAAGGATTTGAATTGATTTTGATAATGATTTGGCTAAGTCCATTAATGGAAAATTAAGGACTTAAGGAAATTTTAAATTGGGAATTTAATTTTAGGATTTGATTTAATTGAGTTGTATTTATATTTCATTTATATATGTGAATATAAATGAGAATATAAATAAGTTTTGAGAAAATCCCAAGGATTTGAATTTATTTTGATCATGATTTGGCTAAGTCCATTAATGGAAAATTAAGGACTTAAGAAAATTTTAAATTGGGAATTTAATTTGAGGATTTGATTTGACTGATTTATATTTATATTTCATTTACATATGTAATATAAATGAGAATATAAATGAATATTGTGAAAATCCCAAGGATTTGAATTGATTTTGATTATGATTTTGGCTAAGTCCTTAAGAGAAGATTAAGGACTTAGGAAAATTTGGACTTAAGAATTTTGATGGATTTTGATCATGGGTTTTAATCATAGATTTCAATCATAAATTTCAATCATATGGAGTTGATTTGAGTTTGGAGAAAATCAATTAAGATTGATTTGGAGTTTGACTTGAAAGAAGAAAAGTGAAAGGTTTAAGCTAAGGGTAGGAAGTTTTCTTAACACCCTAATGACCTATTCATATGGCTAACTCTTCTAAGTCTTCTAGGGCTAGGTTCAGTGTCCACCTAATCACTAGATGTGTCTTAAGACTAAAGAATTCTTAGAGTCTAAGCAGAATCCTATGTCTAAGATGGAGGGGTTGAGAGCTCATTCTAAAATGAGGTCAACAAAGGGTGGTGGTGTGATTGACAAGGAACACATTGGTGTTGACCCAAATGATCAACAACACCAAAGATCACAAGCACTAGTAGAAAAAATCTATCCTTAACCCAAGACATAGAGAGAATTCAGAGCTTAGTGCAATGTGGCTCTACTTATGTCCAAAACATAACAAAGAGGGAAGAATCCACTAAGGGACAGAGTGTGAACCTTCCACTAGGGAAGTAGGTTCAAGTCATCCACAATGGCATGAAAAGTTTGATTTGATTTGAATCTCACTAAAGAAAAAAAAGATTTGATTTGTTTGAGTTTTCGGGAAGAGGGTTGAATTTGTTTTAATTTTCTAGATTTTTGATTTTTAGATAAACCCTATTGGTTTGCGATGGGTTGCAATAAGCAGAGGCCATGGATTAAGACCTAACTTAGATTTACCAATCCAAAGGGGTAGTCTACTAAGCATACAGTAGAACTAGCCAACCAAAGGGACACTTTTCGGTATACAGTAGCTATACTAGGAAGAAAGCATAGTAGACTTACATCCTCCAAAGTAGACCGGTTTAGGTAATCTATTAACAAGACAACAGATTGAACCCAACCTAGGGCTGACTATTGAGTGAATGTCGCTGGGGGACTTAGATCAACTCAAAGATAGTCAAGATTGATTTCATTTTTTAGATTTAATTATTTTGATTGTTATGGATCCCATAGGTTTGCGATGAACTGTACTGAGTAGGGGCCACGGAAGCCTAGACTTAACTCAGATTTATCAATTCAAAGGGAGTAGGCTACCAACCACAAGGTAAGACTATCCAACCAAAGGGAAAAATGCCTCTTGGTATACAATGGTCAAGTCTTAAGAAGAAAGCATGGGGACTAACATCTTCTAGAAACAAGGAACCATTGGGGTGATCAGTTTCTTTAGGAAACAAATCAAATCTAACCCATGGCTGACTATTGAATGAATGCAGCTATGTGACTTAAATTAGTTCAAGGATAGTCAAAGATTAATTTTCATTCTTAGTTTATTTGATGGATTCATTGGTCGATGGATCAAACGAGAAGGAGCTTATAAGCCTGGACTTATCTCGATTTATCAACCAAAGGGAGCTTCCCCGATTGGAGAACTATCCCACCAAAGGAGTGCCTTTCGGTTACAATGATCAATTGAAGGGAAGAAAGCTTAGGTACTCATATCTTCCACTAGATGGTTGCTTTGGACAACAAATCAAACCCAGGAGTCGCCAATGCTATAATCACGCTAGAAAGAATGCATCATAGTCTTACATCTTTCAAAGTGAAATGAGGAGGTAATCTACTTAAAATAGATTGAACCTGACCTAAGGGTGATTACGGAGAGTACCACCCAGAATTTATCTCAACTCAAGTAGGAAATTCCATAGGAGTTCTCGACTACCCTCCTAAAGATAGATGCTTGGGAAAAGGAGCCCTTTGGGAGATTGAATTCCTAATCCATAAGCAAAAATATTTTATTTATTTTGTTTGTTTTAGTTGTTTGTTTGTTTTATCGTGGACCCTATTAGTTTGTGAGGTATCAAACTGAGAATGAGCTTATATCAGCCTAGACCTATCTCAGATTTCTAACCAAGGAAGAACCTACACATCCACTAAACAAATTTTCCAACTATAGGGGTGGTTACTAGGAAAGGGGAACTGTCCAATCCAAAAGTAACCCAGGTAGTGTCTAAATGGGGTCACAAAGGACTTGATCGAAATAGAGTGCCCGCAGGGGATGGGGTCGGTAAGGGCTTAATCCAACACCCTGGAGAAGATGACATGACTAGTCATATATCCAATAGATATTCGATGTACAACTCAAGGAGAAAGTGCGGGGACTCATATCTACCAAGAGTGGTGTACCCACCGGGTGAGTCACTATCAGCATAGCAAATATTAACCAACCTACGATGCCCGTCGATTTGCAACAATCAGCCTAGGAAGAAAGCACGGGGACTCACATATTCCTATAGCAGAACTAACTGCTGGGATAGTCTATCTTAAGCTCGACAGGTGCTATCTGACCTAGGGAAACTACTGAGTGAATGCTTCTGGGGACTTATATCAGCTCAAAAGTAGTCAAGAGGGAAGGATCCTCTGGGGGGGACTTATCTTTAACCTCAAATATACTCGACCTAGTTATAGCATGATGGCTAGTTCAAGAAGAAAGCATGGGGACTCACATCTTCTTAAATGAAACCAATCATGAGGTAGCTTCTTGGGTGAAGACTACCATACTAATAAGATGCTCATTGGTTTAATGTAGGAAGAAAGCTCAGTGACTCACATCTTCTTAACAAGTAACCACTAGGGTGACATACTAGCAAGGTAGCATGTAGACCCGACCTCGAGTGGCTAATGAGTGAGTGCCACAAGGGCTTGCTCCCACATCAAAAAAGCTCAAAATAAAAGATTTGTGTTTGTTTTTGTGCATATGTTAAAAGGAATATGATGCCTCTGGGGGACTCTTACAACTAACCTAAAACACGCTGGGGAATGGATGAAATGGTGCCAAGGATGGAAAATAGGAATTCCCACTAAGAAAGGATGCCACTTGGGTTCTCTCACACATATCTTAGTTATGCTAATCAAAATAGGATGCCTCTCAAGTTCTCTCACACCTATTCTAATAGCATAGGGGGATTGTGTTTGTGTTGTGAAAGAGGGATAGGATGTCACTGATGGACTCTTACACCTATCCTAAACACGTCAGGGCAGATTCGCAAGACAAGCAAACAATACTTCGAAAGAAGAGAAGATTTGATGAATGGAATCAGATTTTGTTATTTTTATTAATTATTATTTTCAAACATGATTTGTTTCATGTGTAATATTTTTTAGATAGAGCCCATTAATTAGAAGCATTGGGTGTTCCCTTTTATAATTAATAAGCTGATAAGATCCTCCAGGCCTTCTATGACATAGGAGCCTTCCAAGTGGGTTCAAACTTGCCTCCCATCTTTCAATGGGCAATAATTGGTCTCCTTAGGACTAACACAAGTTCTCTTACTCAAAAAGATCTAGGGCGGAGCAGCTTGTTGTGCACTTGAATCATTTTGGCCTTGTACAACTCAAGGTTTTGGCACGCCTGTAGGTGACTTTCCTCCAAACCTTCGAGCTCTTCTAACCATAACTTTGCATTCTGCTCTAAGGTGATCTTGCTACCCAATGCTATCCTGAGTGATGGGAGTTGAAGTTCTAAAGGAAGAATAGCTTCAAACCCACACACTAAGGAAAATGAGGTAGACTGAGTTGGAGTTGATGTGGTGTGGAGGCCCACAAGGCTTCAATTTCGCTCCACTATTTGTTATCATCAAGAGTCTTCGATGGATGAGTTTTATTGAAAGCTTCTGCTAAGCCATTTGCTTTGGGGTAGTAGATGGTGGAGTATCTCCAATCTATACCATGTCTTCTGGAGAAGCTATTAATATTTATGCTTTTGAATGCAGTACCATTATCAGATATAATTTGTCGAGGCACCCCAACCTATAGATATGATTCCTAAAATTAAAGCACATGTGAGTTGTGACCTCTCTGAGTGGGATGGCTTCCACCCACTTGGAAAAGTTATAGGTGGTAGCTAAGATGAATCATTGTCCCTTCGAAGAAGGAGGATTGATCAGACCTGCAATGTCAGTACCCCAACACTCAAATGGCCATGAAGCCAATGTAGGGTGTAGAATATTAGGTGGTTGGTGGAGGACCACACCGTGCACCTGACACTAATGAAATCTCCTAGCTACATCAATATAATATGTGATCATCGAAGGTCAGTAGTATCCTAGTTTCTTGATCTTCATCTTCATATCTCATTGATGCAGATGCACTGAGTGTACCTGTTATAATGCCATAGCCGTGTTTCTCTAAATAACATAAACATTTGGTCAAAGGATCCGATGTGGTGTCATCAACAAGAGCATAGGAGAGACTCTCTTTCACGATGGGCTTGTGATTTCAATGAGGTAGTTGTCTGTTAAGTAATCTATGATGGTTGTATTTTGGACCCTTATTGAAATGGACTCATCTTCCTGACATGCCAATTCTTTGGCAAGTTTGGCCAAGGCATCTACTCGTTCTCTCGCCGGGAACCTTGTAGATGGTGACTTTGGGAATGGGCCAACAACTTCATGGTATACTCATAGTAATGACAAAGCTTGGGTTTGAGAACCCGGCAAGACCAATCCGTTGATGACCAACCGAGAATCCCCAAAGATGTTAATGCTCTTTAATATAGTGATGGCTTACTAAACGACAATCAAAGCCTGATACTCAGCTTCATTATTGGTGCATGGGTTGGAAAGATAGTATGAGAATCTTATCACATCGTAGTTTGGAGTTAGGAGAACTATTCCTTCCCCTGGAAAATATCATGGTGCTTCACCTTTAAGAAAAGAAGCACCATCAAAATACATCTCCCATCGGTGTGCCCTCCTCCCTAAGTTCATGATTTGTTCATCGGAGATCATCATTAAGCGAGAATCAGGAAGTGGGTGTGTTAAGAAATCACAAGTGCATCCTTTTATCGAGGGTATAAATGTGATATCAAACTATGAAAGTATCATGGATCAGCAAGGCAAACATGCAGATAGCGTTGGCCTTGTCATGTGGTACTGCAGTGGATTGGTTCTAGAGATCAAGTTCACTTTATGAGAAAGCATATCGTGCCATAACTTTTGGGATGCAAAGATCAAAGCTAGGCAATGTTTCTAATAGGTGGATAGTTTGCAGAATCAATACCGAGATAGAGTGTGCTTTCCTTTCCCTCATCATTGGCTTGGGCTAACAGAACACCGAAAGAGTCATCCAATGTAGCAGTATAAAGGATGAGTGGCCTGTCCAAGATAGGGGCTGCTAGAACTGATGGCTTCACCAAGTACTCTTTGATGTCTTCGAAAGCATCCTGGCACCTTTCATCCTACTTGAACTTGGCATCCTTTTTGACAAGTGCTAAGAATGGCTTGCATCTCCCCGATATGTTTGAGATAAAGCGTCTTAGATACACCAGCCATCCTTAGAAGGATCTGAGTTGAGTTAAACTCTTAAGAGGTGACATTTCTAAGATAGCTTTAATCTTTTTAATGTCTATTTCTATTTCCTAATGGAGAACAACAAACCCAAGGAATTTCCTTGAAGCGACTCTGAATACACACTTTAGGGGATTCATTTTAAGGTTATATTGTCTTAACCATTTGAAAACTTCTCTCAAGTCAAAGAAATGGGCTTTCTTTTCTCTACTCTTGACTACTAGATCATCAACATAGCACTCAACTTGATGATGGATGAGTTGTTGAAGATCTGAGTCATGGCCCGTTGGTATGTGGCACCAGTATTTTTAAGGTCGAAAGGCATGGCCCTATAATAGAAGATTTCGATCGGGGTTTGAAAAGTAGTATTTCTTTCATCTTTAGGAGACATCTTGATTTGGTTATAGCCAGATGACCCATCCATGAAAGAGAAGACGCATGAGATGAAGACAATGTCCACCATTAATTCTAGTATAGAAAGAGAAACTCATCCTTAGGACAAGCCTTATTTAAGTCCCAAAATTGATATGCTAATTTGGCCATTCTTTTTCTTAACTAAGATGACACTAGCTAACTAGATAGATATTTTTCTTTCCTGATGAAACCAGCATCGATTAGTTTCTTGACTTTAAAATGACATTGTCTAATCGCATGCTTCTAGGAGCTTGCTTGATAATTAGGTCTATTGGACGCTACATCAAGATAATCAAGCATTTCTTCATAACTCCATACAAAGCGTCTTTAAACTCAATCAATAGGGTTTTTTCTTCTTCATTTAGCAACAAACATGTATGTCTGAGGATTTTCTTCTATCTGGTTGATTTCTTTTAAGCTTGTCTATTGAAATGAATCTCCTCTTCAAATTTTGGTGGTACCTCTTTGACTTGGAG
Source organism: Cymbidium sinense (assembly GCA_021442155.1). Classification (NCBI taxonomy): domain Eukaryota; kingdom Viridiplantae; phylum Streptophyta; class Magnoliopsida; order Asparagales; family Orchidaceae; genus Cymbidium; species Cymbidium sinense. The sequence goes on along the minus strand of CM038217.1, from coordinate 86,478,453 downwards.
ATCATCTGGATTCTCTGAAGTTTCTAAACACACATTCTTATAAGAGTTGGGGATGTGTGAAAAGAAACTATCGATTCCAAATGGTTGATAACAACTAGTAATCTTCATCATCGACACCTGCATCAATCCTAGTCCTACTCTTGATTGCTTTGCCTGTTGTTCCATAACTTTTCAAAGTATTATGACTGCTTGGACCATGTGTGAGGAACTAAACCTTTCTGTAAGATTTTGAACACAAGGAGTAAAAGTCAAAAGGTAATTCCATTAATTCTTTAAAAGTATCTTCTTCTCTACATCAACTTCGGGCTTGAGATGATGATCCCAAAAGAACTTCTTCTACTTCATGTCACTAGGGACTTCCTTAACTATTAAACCTTCAACTTTCTGAGATGTAAGTGAGGTAAGAGCTAAGGTTCCCAACTGCTGCTTAATAGTTTCACATAAACCAGATTCAAATACTTTGCTTTGCTTGGAGGCCTGGTCTTCATCTTTGTCTGGATCAAAAGTCACCTTCAATGGAACCCGCTGAGAGGGGTTGGCTGGTACACTAATCAAATTAGACTCATCCTCTGAGTTGGATTCCATGTCTATGTGAATAGTAGGGGTACTCCTATGAACTAAAGCATGACCTCTGTTGGCTGAAGGCCAACTAGAGTGTCTCCTACCTCTAGAACTGCCTCTATTTCTACCTCTGCCTTTGCCTAGTGGAGGTTGAGCCAACCTACCCACATGTCCATATGATGGAATGAACTGTGGGTGGAATGTGATATGCAGATCTATTTCTTCTTCAATTCTTGTTTCTTGTTCCCTTGGACTTATATTTTTCTTTTCATTTTCTTTTATCTTTTCTTTTTCTTCATTTTCTTTTCTTTTGCTTTATTTTCTTTTGGTTTTGTTTTTGCATTTGAATTATGTACAAGTTCACGACAAAGGGTGTTTTGAGGAAGATAGTAGGTTGCATCCTCATTGATCTCAACCTCTCTAATTGAAAATGGTTTTCATCTCCGTGACATATATTCAATTTCATTGAACTTGATGCCGATGGAGGGAGGATGGAATGATCTTGTTCTGATGTATTCAAGGTCTACCAAGCAAAGTAATGAACGAAGTGTTAAATCGATGATGTAGAACTTGGCTTCAGCCTCTCCACCTATCTCCAAAGGTAACACTATAGAACCTAAAGCCCGCTCACCTTGTTCATTGAATCCTCTCAACATCATTTGTTCTCCTTGGAGTGTGGAGATGTTGATCCTCAAATAGGCAAGGGTCTTTAGACTCACAATGTTCACCAATGCACCTAAATAGAACCTGAGTCCGAACGCCCAAGTCATTTGATGTAGGGGATGGTTGTGCTCCAAGTCCCTTAGAAGAAGGTCTTCAACTGTGAAAGTGATCCCTTGGGTTTCTTTTGCATGATGTGCTTCCTCACCTATAGCAGTCAGCTGAGCTAAGAATATCTCAAGATCAAGGAGAGCCTTGATTAGTGATTCCCTCATCTCTTTGGATACTATTAGGGAATCATATATGCTTAGCTTAGATGGCAACTTTCTTAGATGAGAAAGGATGTTGTAGTCCACCTTGGGCTGGTCTTCCACAAGCATATCCAAAGGTGGAACATCCTATGGAAAGGCTTCTCAATCTTCAGTACTAATGACTTGTTTCTCTTTATGTTGAGGTGCTGCCCTAGGAGGTAGAACCTTGCCACTACGGAGGTTGACTTCGGTGATCTCTTGAGGCAAGGTGGCAGAAGGTTCTACCTACACTTCAGGCTCACCTACAGCTTCTCCTATGGGACTCTCAGAATTAGACGATTCCAAGTTTATCTCAAGAGGTGAATCCATAGTGTTTAAAGTTGGAAAGTCCAACTCTAAATTAGAAAGAGGAAGATCATAATTATAGTTATTTAGACTTGAAGAGTTATCATTAGGAATAGAAGAAGATAACCCATCAGAAGTGACACAGATGTAATTCAAACTAGCTTTATTCTTCAATTTCTTGGAATTATTTGGAGGTACAAAGTAGAAGTCAAGTAAAGTGAGTGGAGTAAGGGATTTGATGCCCTTATCCGCTGATACAAGAGTTCTACTAGTAGAAGAAATAGAGCTAATGAAATGGAAGAAGTCTAATGGTGGTGAGGCTGGACATCTGGTCTGCTAAGGGGCTATCCTGGGCTGACACATGCTGCTGCCACTTTCCTAGAGTTGGCACTAGCCACTTGTAAACCTTCCTTGGTGTTGGAGGTTTGAGCTGACACAAGCACCTACAAGGAAAGCTTCTTGATCTTCTGGATAATTTTCTTAGAGGTTTTGGACAAGGAAATGTCCCAACCTTCTTTGGTTTTGGTAGGATCACATGTATCCCCAAGGATTACCCTAATGGAACTAGAAGGTTGTTCCACAAGGTATTCCTTTGGGATAACTACAACACGATCTTGAAACTGTTCAAGCTCCCTTGAATGTGAAGTCCTCCAAAATGTAGCAACTGGTAAGGGAAAAAGTTTGGATCATTACTTTTGCCTACTTCCTACGGTCTCCTAGGCTCGAGTAGCTGAAAATCAGGTTTCTTTAAGAGATTCTCAAGATTTTTCTGATTACCTACCTCTTAAAAGAATAAGGTTTTTTTAACTTATCTAAAAGAGTAGGTGGATCATAACTACCTGGCGGCAAGTATGCATGCCACTGCTGGTGGTGGTATGGCTAAGGGTAGGGGGTCATGGAGGTCGTGGAGGCCGTGGCTACCCTCGTGGTGGCAAAGGAGGTGGAGGTCGCTGAGGTCATGGTCTCTCAGACTGATCTCTAGCTGGATACTTCCCTTTATCAACTGCTGCTACTACTCCTGACTTCTTCTCACATACCTTCTGTGGCTTCTTCTTAGGCAACTGATCTTGAAAAGGCAACTATTTGGCCCTCCTTGTAGACTAACTACCTTATTGATTAGTTTCTCAAATGTCTTGATAGTGAAGCCCTTAAGCATGAAGGTGACCGGGCCATAGATATTCTTCAAGAGAATCTCAATGGCATGCTGTTCAGATAGTTGTGGTTCACACTTCATACTTAGGTCACACCATCGAAGAATATAATCAATAAGAGACTCACCGGGGTGCTGTTGTGCTACAATGAGATCACTTAAAGTAACTATTTGTTGAGCTCCAATAAATCTCTTGATGAAGAGTTGCTCTAACTCAAAAAATATCTTTACTAAATTGTTAGGCCGTTCAGCATACCAATCGAAAGTAATACCCGCTTGGCTACTAATGAAAAGTCAAAAAAGTAAAGCATCACGCAATTTGTAACAACCGCCATGAAATGGCTATGTGCTTCCTTGGGTTTTCACTGTCATCAAAGCTTTTGAAGGAATTAGGCATAAAACCCTTGGGATATTGGATAACATCAAATTCCTCTAGGTAGGGTCTACCCTTTAGAATCGATGATCCTCCCCGGGCTTGAGCCAAAGCTTCCTTCACCTGCTGCTTAACCATGGATTTTATATCTTTTTCTTGTATGGAGGTACTTTCCACTACCTTCTTATACAGGCTAGTGCTACCTTGCTCAACGGGAGGTAGAGTCTTGACTGGGTCCAAGACATACACTAACTCAGGCTGGCTGATATCAACTGTAGTAGGATGAACTAAAGGGGCTTATTTCTGAAGCACTGACACTGTTGCTAACAAGTCTTGTAAATAACATGCCACCCTATCAATCTGCTCACCCTTCTGCCATAACTGATGTTGGAGGTGATGGGATGATTCTACAGTGTCTTCCTGATCAACCTCATCACCTTCCATGGCTTGTTGTTCCCAAAGAAGAGATCCTCTAGTGTCAACCATGCAGACTCCAACTGAGTCCCCCATCAAGTCATCTTCATTGGGGTCGAAGCTGACTTTCTCTTCGTTTGACCAATCATACCCCAAGATTTCCTTCTTCTCCATGAAATAATATGCAAGTATCTCATCTAAAGAATGATCCATTTGAGCAGGTACAAATCTAGCCGACGTGATCATTATCATGTAATCGAGAAGCACTGACCTCTTTCACAGAGAGTCAATCTGTGGACTGTACTGAATGAATGAAACTCTTGACTGCTACTGGCTACATGAGGGATAACAATCCTAGGATGTTCCACTACCACTGGTGTAGCTGAACTATCATCTGGAATATCTGAAATCACTGTCACCATCTCCACATCCCCGGGGGAGTTGGTGAAGGGACGACCACGATGCTTCGGGGTCGCCACTCCTTCCGCACCACCACTAGGGCAGAAGGTCGAATAGGAGAGCTCGGCCCTACCACAATGCATGGTGTAGAAGGGGTAGGATCCCTTAGCCATAGCCAGATCACCAATGAGGTGTACTTTTCCCTAGATTTGGCCTTCATGGCCTTAGATGGAATAGAGATGTAACTGAACCGGTGATGACGACGAGGGTAGAGGGGTGGAGACACCACCAACTCTCCATGCAGAACCCCTCCCATGGTGGTCTAGTGGGAAGGATATTGTCGATGGTCGCACAAGAAGCTTGTGGAAAATCAATCAAAGTGGAAGCGCTGACAAACGACTAAACATCTGTCTCTCCCTGCTAGTAATGTGGGATGTATGGGCCTCACGGGCCCTCTCCTGACAAATCTACTTCCCCATGCTGTGGGGGATGATAGAACATATATCAAATTATGTCCCGAATTCTGAGCGTCTATATGCCTCGCCTACCTGACGTAAGACAGATCAGAGGCCGGCGTATGACCTCCTTCTCCTAGAAATTGTTGGCTGAAAATGCACCATTGGAGGAGGTGATGAACGGATCCTCCTAACATCCTCTCTGTCTAATCCAGAGAGATGATGTAACTAGTTTTCTATAACTAATGGTGAAGTGATAACGAGAAACTCATCCACACCGCTCGAAGCACGCCTCAAATTTAATATCCTCTTAAAGCGTAGGATGGGAGGAGTGCGAGCTAGACCCATACTTAAATGTAGGGGAGGTAAGCCTTGAGACCAGGGGAACCTTACCCTTAAAGGGTACAGATGGTAGAGTGCTAGCCCTCACTGGGGCAACATGAGCAACTCTAGGGTGAACTGCAATTAGAGCTGGTACTACTGGCAATCGCTATAATTGAATTGTGGTACTCCACGCCTTTCCTCTTAGTGAGGAGACATCGAATCGTGATAAGTCATCATCGATGACCGCTTCTTCCGCCTTGGTCCGCAGTGAGGGGAGTGCCCTCACAAGTAATCCCGATCCCTCAAATCCCACCAAAGTGAATCAAGTGGGTATGGTCCAGACGGGGGAAGTCAGCTTGACTAAAGCTAGATCCATACCATGGGGGAAGGTAAAGACAAATTTCTAAGAACCAGCCATTCCAACAACTGTAGTAGACTGAAACTGAACTGCTACTGCACTGACTGTAAAGATCTGTAATGAGAAATGAACTTGTATCTGATTTCTATCTCCATAGATTTTTGAATTTGAAAATTTGAACCCACATCCAACAACTTCGAAGTGTTAAGTAGGGTTCAAATGGATTTGAGAAGATTGATTGAAAGAGGAATTTGAATATGAATCCAACTTCAACAAATTTAGGTATGTTGAAATATGGATTCAAAATTTTTGATAAGGATGCTTCCATAGGTTCATGTTTGTTTGAATTTGATTTTTTTGATTTGAGGACCCTTTTCCTTTAACAAATTTGGTTATGTTAAAGTAAGGGTCAAATTGATTTTGTTTTTGTTTGATTATTTTGGAATTTTACTTACTTATCAAATTTAGGTATGCTAAGTAAAGTGTTTTGAAAAAGTGATTGTTTCTTTTTATGAATTTTATTTTGATTTTGAAAATTTGGAAATCTCACTTAGCAAATTTAGGTATGCTAAGTGAAGAACCCAAGTGTGTTTTGTTTGATTTTTGAAAATAGGATTCTTAGCAAATTTAGGTATGCTAAGAAAATCCTAAGTGTTTCATTTTTGTTTTGATGTTTTGATTTTTTTGAAAAGTAGGATCCTTAGCAAATTTGGTATGCTAAGGGAATCCTAAGTGTTTCATTTTGGTTTTATGTGATTGACGGAGACTTTACTTTAGCAAATTTTGTATGCTAAAGATGAAGTCCCACTTAGTTTTGTGAAATGGAAATTTTACTTAGCAAATTTGAGTATGCTAAATGAAACTCCAAATGGTGTGTTCAAAATTTTTGATTTATTTTTGGTTTTGAAAATGGTATCTTCTCCTTAGCAAATTTGGTATGCTAAGGAAGGAAGTTCCAAAAGTGTTTGAGAATTTTTTGGTTTTGATTGTTGATTATTTTTTTAGATTTGGAAACTTCACTTAGCAAATTTGAGTATGCTAAATGAAGTTCCAAAATGTTTTGAAAAATTTTGAAATATGATTATTGATTTTGATTTTGGAAACTTTAGCAAATTTAATGTGCTAGATGAAGTTCCAAAATGTGTTTCAAAAATTTTGACGTATGATTGTTGATTTTTGATTTTGGATTTGGAAACTTCATTTAACAAATTTGAGTATGCTAAATGAAGTTCCAAAGTGTGTTTGAAAATTCTTTTGGATTTTGGATTTGGAGACTTCACTTAACAAATTTGAGTATGTTAAATGAAGCTCCAAATGTATTTGAAAAATTCTAGATTTTAGATTTGGAGACTTCACTTAACAAATTTTGGCATGTTAAATGAAGTTCCAAATGTTGATTTTTGAAATATGATTGTTGATTTTTGATTTTAGATTTGGAAACTTCACTTAGCAAATTTGAATGTGCTAAATGAAGCTCCAAAATGTGTTTTGAAAAATTTTGAAATATGATTGTTCATTTTTTATTTTAGATTTGGAAACTTCACTTAGCAAATTTGAATGTGCTAAATGAAGTTTCAAAATGTGTTTTGAAAAATTTTGAAATATGATTGTTAAAGTTTTAATTTTTGAAAAGAGAGGACTTCTATTCAACAAATTAGGTATGTAGAATGGAGATCAATCTTATTTTTGAAATATGAAATTTTTATTTTGTGTGTGATTGTTGATTTTTGAAAGAGAGGAATTCCAACTTAAAACATATGTGAAATATGTTCAAGTGAGATTTCCTACAAGATATTTATTTTTAGTTGGCAATGAAATCTTCATTTAATAGATTAAATGAAGGCGTTCATGTGTATTTTTGAAAAGTTTAATTTTGTTTACAAATGAACTTTCCATTCAATAAGTATGGGTATATTGAAATGGAAAGATTCATGAGTGCTTTTGAAAACTTTATGATCATGATTGGGATTTTTTTTTTTTTGGAAAAGATGATTGTCCATTTTATTTAAAATGAAATCTTCATCAAAGTAAATTGAAGAAGATGTTCATTTATGCTTTTGAAAAAAAAATTTATTAGTTTTATTTTTGAAAATCCTACATGTAATAATTATGGGAATTGTTAAATGAGGGTGACAAAATTTTGTGGAAAATATTTTATTAAGTGCATTTTTTGAAAAGGTGCTTTTTGAAAAGCAAAGTTCTTATAGAAGATTTATTTTTATCTTTATTATTTTAGAATGAACCTTTCCTTATCATAAAAATGATAAGGAGGAAGTCTTTAAAATGTTTTCTTTTATTTAGATCTTTTATTTTACCCATTGGGGGATTTAAGACCAACAAGGAATGTGGTCCTAAAACCTAAAGATGTTAGCTAACTCAACTCAAGAATGAAATGAGCTAAGTGCTAACGAAGAGAAGGATATTCTTGGATTCATACCAAAGTACAAACCCACTATCGATACTCAAAGACAACGATCATTTATCAAAGATGGAGAGAGAACAAATTCCCAGGAGTGTAAAAAAAAATCTATGGTTAAAATTCCTATACGAGCCATCTTCAAATGTGGAGAGAAAGAAAGGCAAGACTATAAAATTCATCTTTTAGGATGCCATGCGTGATCTGCAGATGTACTTATTCAGGTGATCGAGCACATCATCAAGGAAATAGTGTACTATCTTGAGAGATAGAAGTCACTACCTTTAATGGACCTAATCACCTCAAGGACTCCTAAGGATGATGGGTCATATCAAAGATTCTTCCTCTACTTTACATGAAAAGTAAAGGTTTTAATTCATTAAGTTCCCTACAGGGGCAAGCCCCAATAGTTAATTGCATCCTAAGGAATGAAGATTCCTTAGGAAAACTCTTGATTAAGATAAATGATCTTTGTCTCTGAAGATTTCAATAGGAAGGGACTATCAATCGATTAGTTTATTTTTGAAAGATAAAATGGGATTGATCAAAAGAGGGAGTTATTATAGAAGCCAAAATGGAAGATAAGTAGGAGATGCCCATGATACTAGGAAACCTAGCGAGCATCTCAAACTATCCTATAGTTGGGCATTATATTTTTGAAATTGATTTAATTTATTTGAGTTGAGTTTTTCATTAGAAATTTAGGACTTATGATTCCTTAACACAAGATTAAGGAAATGCCTAAGAGGTGAGGAATTATGCTTATGGCCCATAAAGGGGAAAAGCAACCTCAGAACCTAAATCTAGGGAGCTTTGGTGAGGGCCGAAAGCACAACCTAAATCTAAAGCAAAATGGGTATTTGGTTTGCCTCCAAGAGACAAAATCACCCTACGACTTGGACTACGCCTGGGGTGGCCACCAACTAACCTCTTACAATTTTAAATACATGTAGGTAAGTCTTTGTGCTTATGCAAGACAGCTAGGCCGTTATTTATTTAGAAAGAGACTAAGTCCTTAAACTCACTCCCTAAAGAGACTAGATCATGTAAAGGGCATCCTTCAAATGAATTAAATCTAATGTAATTCAAATTTCATTTTTTATTTTCATTTCTGGACAATTATTTTAACTCAAGCTAATAGGATTCATATGACTAATGCATGAGAAATCGAGTTATTGGCCAAAATTAGTGAGAAGGGAGGAGGTGAGTTTCCACCATGGCTCTCAAAAGTCAAGCCAAGTTTCCTAGCAAAGGTGGAAGCCCTCCAATCAAGAGTGAAATAAGATGCATTTGTGCATGATATTATAAAAGAAATACTCATCCAACTAAGGGGTTGCTAATTCTTTAATCTTGATTTTAAACCTAAGCTTTAGTTTAGGTTATGAGTTATTTAATTTTATTTTGAGTTGTTAAGTTGGGTAAAAGATTTATTTTTCCCTAAAGAGCCTAATCCACATTCAGGCCATACATAAAGCAAGGAAGAAACTAGGAAAAGCATACCACTTAATACAAAAGCTAAACAAATCATCAACCAATTTATAAATCTAATCGCAAAAAGAATAAAAGGCTATTATGGTCGGGCACCATCGCACAAACCCAAAAATATCAAATTAGGTAGCCGAGCTCTACCCTTATACAACCCGTATTACAAATGAATTAAATTACAATTAAGCAAGGAATTCATTGTTATGGGGGTCTTCAAGCTTTATTTCTTCTTTCTTCTTTTCTTCTTTCCTCTTCTTTTCTTCTTTCTTTTTTTCTTTGGTTCCTCCTTTTGGATGGTTGGAAGGTGGATGCTCCAAGGCTTCACATAGTACATAAGATAGGATCTTATGACCAATGCTCATCCTAATCCCCATAACAATCATTCCAAAATCCTAATTTCATAAATTTACATGAAAAGGAAAAGTGAAAATCTAACTAACACCTGCAAAATAAAGGTTAGCTAAAACAAACCACACAAACCAATATATATTGGACTTATCACCCTGCACATGGGTGACTAAGTCCACCTGGCCTATAGATTATGCTTAGAGGTATAAAGCACCTGCAAGCAAAAGCATTTATATTTTATTTATGATAGTTCCCCTTAAGCACAATCCCCTACAGAAAAGAATAGTTAGACTAAGAGCATCCTACCATTCATTCTAGCAAACACCCTAACATCCAGTCTAAAACATATATCACAACACAAAATAAACATCAAGCCATGCACCGACCTAACCTAAAGCTAGAAGTGGTGACTTAGGCTAATGTGTGTGCTTTGAAGGCTTGTGTGGTATGCTTAGCTATGGTTTTAGGTTCAAATTTTCTAAGTCCAAAGAACATGTTCAACTTAGAGGAAGGTTTCATTTAAGTTGTTTAATTATTTTGGGTTGATTTTATTTCATGTTTTGATTTGGTTTAAGTGGATCCTACAATTAATTACTAAGTTATAAAGAGAGGGAAAGAGAAGAGAACTTCTCTTTCCTTCCCTAACCTAAGTAATTTCTAAGGTAGATTCACATTTTAATTTTGTTTAGTGAATATTTTGATTAAATATTTTAATTAATTCTAAGTTTAGATGAACTCTAAACAAACCTATTTAAAAAGAAAGGTATTTTAAGATTAAATAAAATGAATCAAAATTCACATAACACACATTACTTTATTTATTTCCCAACATAAATAACATACATATGGATGGACCCTAAGCATATCTATACATACAAATGAGAGTATTTATTACACTTTATGATGCATGCTAAGTAATCCATTTAAGAAAATTTAGAAGTTGAATATGCATGATTTTTCTTAAGTAGAAAGGGATTTCTTTATCCAAATTTTTTACATACACACATGAAAGTAAGAAAGGCATAAGTGAGTACAGGCATTGTTAACTGAGGTGTAAGGTACAAGACCTACTTATTACTTAAAGCCTCAACCTCAGGGTTGTCCAGAATAATTTACCACTTTCCTTAAATACAAACATATGTATAAAAGAAATGAAATAGAAAAGGAGAATGCAAAAGTTATATTAATGGATTCATTCTTGTTTATGCAATTTATGTATGCAAGTATTGGTAACCCTTCTTAAGTGATAGCATAGAGATGAATGGGATATGAAATTAAGTGAGTATTAGGTCCTTTTCAAATGAACCATGTATCTCACAAAATTCCTATTCAGAACTATGCTAGTCATAAAGGAGAAAGGAAACCTAGGCTAAGCACACCCTTATATCCTTCACATGCAAGCTTATAATTAGAATATAAGTAGTATACTTTCAAATTTGATATTTGATTTATGTATTTTGAAAATAATTTGGATTTAGTAGTGATAATAGCCACTCATATTTCTACTTTAGCCAAGACATGCAAATTTGACATAAAGTAAACAATTTCATTTTTAAATTTGAATTTGAAAAATATGAATGCATGAAATCACATGACATATAAGTTTAACATGTTGGGGAAAGATTCAAAGTAATGAAAGCATGCAAACAAGTTCACTTCACTTAAATCCTAAAGACATTCTTAAAGAATAAGAAAGTTTAAAATAAATCAAAGTGAATTCAAAGTGATTTTTGTTTAGTTTGGAGTTTGATTTAATTTTGTAAATGTGAAATTAGTTTGTTGTTCCTAACCCATTCCCACATGAGTTTGTTATTTTTGTTTAATTTTTAGATAATTAGATCCATTTTTATGCATTAATTAGGTTAAGGTATGAATTATGTAACTTAATTAACCCTTACCTACACCACCTTAGAATAATTAACCAAATAATTATGAGCCAATGAGATGACATAAAGACACACAAGGAATTTAAATTTGTAATGCACCTAATGAAAAAAAGGCCTAATGCAATTCGGCTCATAATTAAAAGTTAATTAAGCTAAGAGGTTTAGCTTAAGTAATTTCAAAACACCCTTTCATACTTATGAATTGGGTTTTGATTTCCTTAATTGAACTTAGGCTATTAAACACCTAAGCATCTACCTAAAGTAGATTAATTAAGTTTTGGAACTTTTTTAAAATCTTTAAAAATTAATTAAGGGGATAATTAATGAATTAACCCTTAATTAAGAGGAGATTAATGGGAGAAAAGGGGGTTTTGGGAATAGCTTAAGGAAAATGCCCCAACAATATTCCATAAACCTCCTACTTACTGGATCTAACCTTAATCAACCATAATCATGGATTAAAATTACTAATTACACCTTAATTATCCTTAATTACATAAGGAGAGTAATTAAGAAATTCATATGCAACTATTATAATCAAGCCTTTAGTAAATCCCAAGAAAATTAGGGGAGGCAGAAGTCATCCCCTAAAACATACCCAAGAAATTTGGGATGAATCAGAGGCTTAATAAAAAAAGTAATTCACAAAATGAAGTTTCAATAAAACCCAATTAGAAAATATAATTCAAAACCAATTGAAATTAATTTTAAAATATTAGTTGAATTATCTTTCCATAGTATGAAATTTGGGATTAATCGAGGCTTAATAAAAAAGTAATAAGTTTCCAACAAAATAGAGAAAATATAATTCAAAACCAATTGAAATTAATTTTAAAATATTATAGGTTGAATTATCTTTCCATTGTATTTTATTTCATTTTCTAAATTTTCTAGGGGAAGTTATAAATTTTAGAAGATCCCTACGCTAATTAGGATTAATGAAAATAATTTAACTAATGCTAGCTCAATGGCCGAATGTTTACATGCATCGCAGCCATGAGGCTTACTTAATTTAAAAGATGCTTGATCTTCGCCATCCGATCAAAGATGATGCCGAGATCTCCCGCTTTTAAAAATAATGGATATCTAAACGTGGAGAATTATCTCAGCCGTCCATCCAAAATGCATGGATGGATGAGATCTCCCAAGTTCCCCTTGATCAACATAGACCGCCCATGATCAAGGGAAGATCCAAGTTGATCTAGATTCAAACCAAATTCAACTCATGCCATCTAAAGCTAAAGAGCAAATCCAATGGTAAAAAATCATGGGATGAAAATTTCTTTCACAAAGCTCCACACCACATTGAGTTTAATAGTCAAAGAATCTCATACCTCACGGAGGTGATCACGGTGCTTGACTCTTGGAGAAGCTTCACCTGTCGTGAAGCGTGAGAGAGTATGAGCACTGAGGTTGAATGGATTGGTATATGGACCACCTCCTTAGCTTTGTGGCTTTGATCAAGCTAGTCCCCCCCTTGCCTTTGGAACTTCAAAGAGAGCTTGGGTGCACTGACCTCCTGATGGAGTGCAAAAGCAATTGGAGTGAAATTGAGTGAAGAGGAAATTAAAGAATGGATTGAGCTCCCCTATTTTCACATTGTGCAAAATCGATAATATGAGATTTGATTTCACTCTAGGAAGCTTGAGGAGGCGGGAATGGCTTCTCTGCTTCTTCAATGAAAGGGACTATTTGATTTGAGTTTTAGGGGAGTATATCTCCCCCTTGAAGGATCGGACGGCCGCAAGCCATTATGCCATTTTGATCCAATTGATCATATTTAGAAGTTTATTTTGGCTGTTTTGAGTGTGCACATGGTGGAGCCAAGGAGTGGATTGCCAACCTCCCATGTGCTTGTATTTGAGTGGAAGAGGGAGTTTGAATTTTGAGTTTTGACCCATGGGGTTAGGTTTGGTCTAAGGAATAATTGGGCTGATCCAAACCCATTGGGTTGGGTGCACCACTCTTCACTAGGTACCCTTGAGTTTTAAGTAAAGCCTCAAGTGAATGTGAAAAGGGTATGACCAAATTACCCATAGATTAGTTCAAAATTTGTTCTATGGCCTAGGGGTAGATGGTCATTTTGCTGATTTTTCACTTTGGGTATGTTGGGTATGTGGAGAAACTAGGTTTGGCCAAGTTTCATGAGATTTGGAATTCATTTGATAGGGTTTGGCTCATGTTGACCCATTTAGGTCAAAATGGGTCAACTTGGGTCAAGTTGATCAATAGGTCAAATTGGGTCAAACCAAGGGTTGGGTCAAGTTCATATGACCATTTGAAATATTTTGGTGGTTTTGTTTTGATTCAATTTGGTATAGTTTTGGATTTGGCTCATATGACTTCATTTAGGTCAAATGGGTCAAGTTGATCTTTTGACCTATTTGAGGTAAGGTAGGTTAGTCATATGGAGTGGATTTTTTCCAATCAATTTTGGTTAAGTTCAAATTTTTGGCTCAGTCATGTTGGGTCTAAGGATAATTGGGCTAGGTTAGGTCTAGTTGGCCAATTGAGGCTTTGGTCAAGTTCCATAAGTGATTTGGAATGGACTCATTGGTTTGGATCAATTTGGCTTAGATTAAGTTTTGACATATTTTGACTTTTTATGTCAAGTTGGGTCAACTTGGGTCAAGTGGCCAATGGGTTAGCTCAAATGTTATCTTGGTCAAGTTGAAACATAGGTCATGAGTGAACTTAGATCAATGGTTTCAGCCAATTTATCCTATGGTGGAATTTGTCTATGTTGGGTTTCATTTTGGGCTAAGTGTTGACTTGGTCAACCCTTAGGTTTGACTTGGTTTGACACAATTTGATTGATTGATCATCCCATGATGATTGTTGATCATGATGAGAGGCATAGATAAGTTTGGTTCAATCCAATTTGGTTAGGATTAGAATTTGGCTCATAAGGGTACTTTAGGTCACTTTGGGTCAAGTGAGCCTAAGTGGGTCAAATGGCTTGGTCAAAGCTTGAAGTTGGTTGATCTTGTATATGGACTCATGATTGAAATATAAATCCATTTATAAGTGGTTTGAAGTCAAATGGGTTAGATCCATTTGACAATTTCATATTCAAAGGAAGAATATGAAATGGTTTTGGTTTTGGACTTAAGTTTTGATTGTTTGATTGAAGTTTGGATTTATATATAAGGATTGAATCATGCGAGAAAATTAAGAGTTTGGCTTGATTTGAAGTTGATTTGGCTAAGTTCAAGATTTTGACTTGAAAGGCTTAGATTAGATTTTGTGTGGATTTGAGTTTGACTTTTGGAATTGGTTTTAATTGTTTAAATTTATATTTCATTTATATATGTGAATATAAATGAGAATATAAATTGATCATGTGAAAATTTCAACGATTTGAAGTGGTTTAATCATGATTTGGCTAAATCTATTAAGAAGGATTTAAGGACTTTGAAAATTTGGAGGGATTTGAATTTTTGAATTTGATTGATTTATATTTATATTTCATTTATATATGTGAATATAAATGAGGATATAAATGAATTATGAAAATCCCATGACTTTGATATGGTTTGATCAAGATTTAGACTAAGTCCATTAATGGAGAATTAATGACTTAAGAAGATTTTAAATTGGAAATTTAATTTTGATTTGATTTGATAGATTTATATTTATAATTCATTTATATATGTGAATATAAATGAGAATATAAATGATTTTTGAGAAAATCCCAAGGATTTGAATTGATTTTTGTCATGATTTGGCTAAGTCCATTAATGGAAAATTAAGGACTTACGAAAATTTTAAATTGGGAATTTAATTTAGGATTTGATTTGATTGAGTTGTATTTATATTTCATTTATATATGTGAATATAAATGAGAATATAAATGAGTTTTGATAAAATCCCAGGGATTTGAATTGATTTTTATCATGATTTGGCTAAGTCCATTAATGGAAAATTAAGGGCTTAAGGAAATTTTAAATTGGGAATTTAATTTGAGGATTTGATTTGATTGATTTATATTTATATTTCATTTATATATGAAATATATAAATGAATATAAATGAATTTTGAGAAAATCCCAAGGATTTGAATTGATTTTGATTATGATTTTGGCTAAGTCCTTAAGAGAAGATTAAGAACTTAGGAAAATTTAGACTTAAGAATTTTGATGGATTTTGATCATGGGTTTTAATCATAGATTTCAATCATGAATTTCAATCATATAGAGTTGATTTGAGTTTGGAGAAAATCAATTAAGATTGATTTGGAGTTTGACTTGAAAGAAGGAAAGTGAGGAAAGGGTGAAAAGTTTTCCTAACACCCCTAAGGCATGACCTATTCCTATGGCTAACTCTTCTAAGTCTCTAGGCTAGTTGTCCACCTAATCACTAGATGTGTCTTAAGACTAAGAATTCTTAAAGTCTAAGAAGAATCCTATGTCTAAGATGGAGGTTGAGAGTTCATTCTAAAATTGAGGTCAACATGGGGAATATA
>CM038217.1:86394825-86462464 GCA_021442155.1 Cymbidium sinense | reverse complement strand
GACAAGCTGAAAATGACAAGAATTCTTATAATATCGGGAAAAAATGACCTTATGAGTTGGGTTTGGTAGTGAGTCATAGAAGTACCCCTTTCTTAATATGCCCCACTAGTAGTGTCCATTGTTGATTATTGATAATTGGAAGTAAGAGTAAATCAACCATTGAAATACTATCTGCGATAACATCTTTGGAGGAACATTTTATTTTCTTTATTATGCCATATTTAGCATGACTCTCAAATTCAAAAGTTAAAATTACCGACTTATAGCTATCAAAACTTTTGAAAGCATCAAATAACCCAAGCATCCATGCACTAACTCACCCAATGTAGGCATGAAACATATAGATAGGGGACATATAGCCCAAGACAGATCTTATTCTTCTTGGCCAGCAAATAAGCGAAGGAATCAACATGTGCATCTCATAGATACTGATTTGTCAACAACTCATTAATTTGGCCTCTCAATAATGATATTCTCGGTAGAATATGCTATCACTCCATGTGAAGCATGAGAATGTGAGCACTACTAAACTAAATAGTAATTTTATATATACTGAATGAAATTGACTAAGCAATGACTTACTTGCCCTTGAATCAGCAAGAAGTGTGAGTCGATTTGGCTTGGGTAGAACATCTCTTGATGAGAAGTCTATGATATCATGTGCCTCAGCTGACTGCAAAAAATTAACAAGGTTTAAGAGCTAGATTCAATATGAATTAAAGTCGACGCTTCTAAGATGAAAAATACCTCCGTCTGATGCTCCTCAACCACTATGACAGTAGTTGTTGGTTCATCATTCGCTGTAGGAACCTCTCTGTTAACTTACATAAAAAATCACTGAAATCAACATTATTAGATTAAACTAAAAGAAAATCCAAGAAATACCTCATCTGTCATATCCTATGGCGCACAACAGGAGTTACAGTGTTGCGTGTCTTCCTGTACATTTTTGTGAATGGGGATGAGATAGCTTTCCTCTTCTTCAGCTGTCTCACCTTCACACCATGTTCAATGCTGCCCAGTAAAGGCTGAGCAGCATCTTTCTGTCTAGTGGTAGCCTTTTTAGGAGCTTCCCTTGTGGTAGCTTCCTCAGGAGCTTCCCTAGTGCTTGGACCCTCCTGTCTAGCAACCAGCGCCTCAATGACAGCTAGCCATGAATTAATACCATATGCTCTCTCAATTATTGAAGCTTCAAAAAATGATACTCTATCCTCCACAGCCATGAAACCTGAAAGTATCTTATCTATCTCGAAGATTTATGGAGGGGTAGTAGTAGATGGCAGGCTAGATACATATGATGGAGGAGAATATCGAGGAGAGATGTAGAGAGATCCACTTGGGGCTGCACTCCTTGGACTTGGAATGGGGCTTCTATGGGGCTCACTAGGGTTGTAATCGAGCCGATTACTTATCGATTGGACTTGGCTTGGACAAATTAAAAGTTGTTCATGTTCGGTTCGAGTTGAGCTTTTGTATGGATGTTCAAGCTTTGCTTGCTTATATTTATTTATGTTCAAGCTTGATTTGTACTTGGCTTGTTTGAAATAAGTAAATATATAATATAATGAATAAGCTTTAAATGAGCACTTAAGTTTTCTCTAATTTTTTTTGTTGAAAATAATTTCTTAAATCTCATATAAGTTCCCACACAATACAAAATCTAGATTTTAAAAGAAATTAAATTATGAAAAATTAAGGGTAAGCACTAAAACATACATAAAATCAAGAGCTAAATATTTTGATAATATGATGCATATAAATTCATAAAGAAGAAGGCACACAATCTCATTTTTAAAATATAAGCACACATTTTTGGCTATTTTAAAATATAGGCACAATCGATCATTTTTTAAAATAAATGTAACTTTTAAAAATATATATAAAAAGCATCAATTTTTATAAAAAAATAATAAGGCACACAATCGGAATGAAATATTTAACTTCAATTTTACTAATTGTGTGAGTCATGTTCAAATAATTCATTGAAAAATAACTTTATGTAAAGACCAAACTACCATATAAAATATACAATAGTTAATTAACATCTTCATATAATTAGCCAAATAAGAGACTAACATTAAAGGCCAAAATGATATCTTCATCAAACTAATCAACCGAAATGTTATTTGGCTACAAGATTATGGGCAGCCTTGCCAATGCCATTAGAAGACTTGAATTACCATTAGTTTTTACTAAGGATGATAATAAAGACAAGCACATTGATAATTTAGACAAAAAAATCGTTTTCTATATAAAGAAAGAATACTCTCATTATAAAGTCTTTGTAGCATGGAACCACTCTTCTCATTATCGAAAATATCTTTTAAAATCAATCTTGGTAGTTAGCTCAAAATAATTGATTCAATGTCATAGCTAAGCTGATCAAAATTCAAAACACGAGAGAGAGTGACAAACCGACATAAATTGAAGAGAAAAAGAGTGAAGTTGAAAAGGAGAGGTGGGAAGAAGAAGATTGGTTCAAGCCATAATTTACCTTAGCTTTCCTCGTGAATCTGAAAGGATGGAGGGAGAAGACGAGTTGATAAGAAGATGAGGGAAGTGGAAGTCTAGTGAGGTCAATGCGAAGGCAAGTCTGACTTTGCAGCTTCAATGAATGACCAATGACGGAAGTTGATAAGAAGATGAGGAATGTGAGAAGTCAAAAGGAGATGAGGGAATTCCAGTCGATAACAAGCTTAACTTAGGAAGCGGCTTTCTTCTTTCGATGTAAATAAAGTTGTTAAGCTAAATAATTTAATTTAATTAATATATAAGATTTTTTTTATATTTTTGTGTATTTATCCTATAATTTATAAAACTATAATATCAATTATATATTTAATTAAATGTATCATATATTATATCTTGCTAAATTTAGAAAATATATTAAATATATAATTATACTCTCATATTATATAATATACTTAATATCCAATTTATCAATTACTTCAAAACATGTTATGAGATATATGCATGTTCGATTTAACCTTTAAATTTTCACAAAATTGTTCAAGGTTGTTTGTTTATTAATTTGAGGCATGAGCCTAAACAAATTCAGCGAGTGCATTGGTTCATTTACCATAAGGCTCACCGTTGGATCGGGGACGGCACTATTTCAAAGAGTCAGGTCTCCTCCTCTGATATATCTTCAAATGATAGGAAGACCTGTGCTATACCAATAAGAAAATATGATAATTTCTAAAAGAAAAAAAATTTGAGATAAATGAAGTAAATTTATTTCACATCACTTGGTGTCCCTCCAAATCACTAAGGAATCCTCTGCTAATTTTATTTTGACCATCGAAACATACGTGGCTTTGTATAAGGAACGGGTGGCCATATGATTCTTGTGGGCTCTGCTGCCCAGATTTGCAACAAAGATTTACATAACTTAGCTTTAATGCATAAAATAATGTAAATATGAAGATGTAAAATATACCATCAGAAGAGTGACAAAGTCACTCATGTACCCGTGCCTTTGTTTTGATGTAATACCATCAAACTATGAAACTAGGAAGCTACTAGGCCAATTATAATCAACAAATCTCTCTATGTCGTTAGCATAGGAGATCAAATCCGATGTTATTCTATAATTATGATATATAAAATAAAGATTTGAAAGTAAAAATTATATGTACAACGTGATGTAGTCAGCGAGCGATCCAACTTCTCAATTTTATTTATAAAATCAACTAAGTTGGACTTGAAAAGTAGGGTTTTGTCATATAACCTTCTCCCATCTTTTGGCATCCCTACTATTAATTCAACTTCATTGGAAGTGAAAGAAATGCATTGGACACAAATGTAGAATACCCTTTTCTATATTCCGAGGACATGAGTGAAGTTATGGTACCCAAATCTTGTTGAATTGTAGACATTCTAATGAATTGATGCACATGTAGCCTTCTTAAAATGACAAGCACTTCATTATATAAAAATATAATGGTGGATAGGTAAGTTATCCTTTCTTCAAATGAAAAGTGAATTAATGAGAACATTGTCTCATGGAATGGAGGTCCAGTGTACACATAAAATTAGCTCCAAAAGTGTCAAATTCTCCATGAAGCATCTCCAAATAGCTTACAATAGCATGTACAAAATATATGCAAAAAATTAAGAAAATGTAAACTCATGATGCAAAGTGTACACATGAAAAATAACTCTAAAAAGTGCTAAATTCTCCAAGAAATATTTTTAAACAGCTTACAATAGCATGTACAAAACATATGTCAAGCCCCAGAGTTGAAAAAGCCTGAAAAAAAAGGTGTAAACTCATGAGTGTGAGATGCACTTCAAAATAGCTCAAAACTCCCAAATTCTCTAGGACTAAACTCTAAGCGACTTACAAGAATGTACTAAACAAATGATAAGCCCCATTGAAAAAATTGAAAAAGGGTATACACTCATGAGTGTACACTTCAAAAATAGCTCCAAAAATTCCTAAATTCTTTAAGACTAAACTCCAAATAGCTTATGATAGAATGAATTAAATATATGACAAACCCCACAATTGAAAAATTTTAAAAAAAGGGTGCACACTCATGAGTGTATAGAATGTACACTTAAAAAATAGCTCTAAAACCCCTAATTATTCAAAAAATATCTCCAAATAGCTTACAACCTCACAGTTAAAAAAAATGAAAAAAAGGGTGTACACTCATGAGTGTACACTTCAAAAAATAAAAAATCCCCCAAATTCTCCAGACTAAATTCTAAACAACTTACAATAGAATGTACTAAACATATGGCATAGTTGAAAAAAATTTGAAAAAAGGGTGTACACTCATGAGTGTACATAGTGTACACTTCAAAAATAGCTTCAAAAACTCCTAAATTCTCGAGGACTAAACTCCAAATAGCTTACAATAAAATATACAAAACATTTGGCAAGACCTACAATTGAATTTTTTTTTTGAAAATAATGGTATACACTCATGAGTGTCTGAGTGTACACTCAAAAAAAGTTTCAATTAGGACTAAACTCCAAACAGCTTACAATAATAAATACAAAATATATGGTAAGTCGCACAGTTAAAATTTTTTGAAAAAAAAAGTGTACACTCATGAGTGTACAGAGTGTACACTTCAAAAACAGTCCAAAAAGCTCAAAATTCTCTAGGAAATATTTTCAAATAGCTTACAATAGCATGTACAAAACATTTGGCAATTAAAAAATTTGAAAAAGGGTTGCATACTCATAATTGTAGAGAGTGTATACTTCAAAAATAACTCCAAAAAATCCTAACTTCTCCAGGAAACATCTCCAAACAGCTTACAATAGTGTATACTAAATATATGACAAGCCCCATGGTTAAAAAAAAACTGAAAACAAGGGAGTACATTCATGAGTGCACAAAGTCTACACATGAAAAATAGCTGCAAAAACTTCCAAATTTTCTAGGAAGCATTTCCAAATAGCTTATAATAGCATGAACAAAACATATGACAAGCTCCATAGTTAAAAAATATTAAAAGAATGGATGTGCACTCATGAGTGTATAGAGTGTACACTTTAAAAATATCTCCAAAAATCCCAAATACTCTAGGAAATATCTCCAAATAGCTTACAATAGCATGTACTAAACATATGACAAGCCCATAGTTGAAAAAAATTAAAAATAATATTGTACACTCATGAGTGTACAGAGTATACATATGAAACACAACTCCAAAATCTCCCAAATTCTTAAAGAAGCATCTCTAAATAGCTTATAATAGCATGTACAAAACATATGGCAAGCCCCATAGTTAAAATTTTTTGAAAAAAGGAGTATACACTAATGAGCGTACAGAGTGTGCACTTCAAAAATAGCTTCAAAAAATCCAAAATTCTTTAGAAAATATCTCCAAACAGCTTACAATATCATGTACAAAATATATGACAAGCCCCACAGTTAAAAAAAATTGAAAAAAAAAGTTATACACTCATGACTATACAGAGTATACACTTCAAAATAGCTCTAAAAATCTCATAGTCTCAAGAACTCAAATGTGCTCCTATTCGACGGTCGGAACAAATGTGGAAACCCTAAATCTCTAAAGTTCAAGAATGGAAGAAGAAATACCTCACGGAGTCACCGAGATGGAGAAAATGATATAATACCTCAATTTTAATGCCGATTTAGGAACTCGAGGAAGGTCGATGCAACAAGGAAGGCGAGTACAATTTTTGTACGACTAAACACAGCTCAAAAATGAAAATATCTAAATTTTTAGGGCCTCAGAATCTGAAACGGCTTCCACGCCGTCCAACATGTTCAATCCCGTTGTTTGAACGATTCGAATAGCGTTAATGACATTTCGACCGGCGTTACTGCATTATAAAATAAAAAATAATATTTTATTAGTGGACACATGTTGAGACCCGATTGGTGTTCGGACGCAAAGCTACGTCCCGACTCTGCATGTAATATTTTCTCAGAAAACACAGTATCAAGGTTGGAAATTCAAACTTGTTTCATTATGTAGATAATGGCTTCCATGATCTGAACCTGGAACCTGTAAATAGTATGTACAAACATGTAAATGAGCAATGGCACCAGGTACATTATTAAACAATATCTGCTTTCTTTTATTACATTATTATTATCAACTTAGTGTCCATACTAACATTATTAAGTATAAGTATTGTGAATTTCCGGGTGAAACATCACATTTTTACACTAGAAGAAAGGATTGGGATTTAACATAGGTTGTTAATACTAGCTTAGTCAACAAAGGTCAAAGACTTGAGCAACTAGGGCCAACCTAGTCGATCAATCTAGGGTCAAACTATGAAATCATAAATGAACTGAGTTAAACTAGCTAAGGTGGGTGGTCTACTAAATCGTTGTTGTAGTATTGAGTTAATATATTGCATTTGTCAAATTAAATGACATGATAATGAATGCAATATAGAGCACGACCATTTCATGTGTTAAAATATCAAATATTTTGTTTACTCATTTTACTCGATAATGTTAACCTGTGTGGAAGAGGTTGAATTGAATCCGTTGAGGATTTTTTACCGATCCGAGGTTGTTTGTCAGAGTGTGACTTCGATGGACGTTAAGTATGGAAGAGGTCGAATTGAATCTATTGAGGATTTTTGACTTATCCGAGATTGTTTATCAGAATGTGACTCGATGGCGTTAACTATATGGAAGAGGTCGGAATCGGTGATATCGAGGTTGTTTTATGATACGTTAACATGTATGGAAGAGGTTGAATTGGCGAGATTTTCCTATCAAGGTTATTTGACGAATGTGACTTGATGGCGTTAACAGTATGGAAGAGGTCGAATTGAATCCACCGGGATTTTGACCTATCCCAGGTTGTTTGTTACGATGATGTTAATCATGGAAGAGATCAATTGAATCCGTTGAGGATTTTGCCCCATATGAGCTTATTTACTTAACTATGGAAGAGGCCATGAAAAGTCCACCAAGGACCTTTTGACCTATCCTAGGTATTAGCCAAAGTGTTATTTGACATCTTACCTGTGTGGAGTAGGTGCAGAGTTTTGACCTATCCGAGGTTGTTTGTCAGAGTATTTGCTCGATGACGTTAACTTGTGTGGAGTAGGTGCGAAGTTTTGAACTATCTGAGGTTGTTTGTCAAAGTCTTTGCTGAATGACATTAACCTGTGTGGAGTAGGTGCGAAGTTTTGATTTATCCGATGTTGTTTGTCAGAGTCTTTGCTCGATAACGTTAACTTGTATGGAAGAGATCGAATTAAATCCGCTGAGGATTTTTGACCAATCCGAGGTTGTTTGTCAAAGTATTACTTGATGACGTTAACCTGTATGGAAGAGGTCGAACCAAAACATCCGTTTGTGGTTGTAGCAAAAGTTGCTCCTTAACTTTGGTCTTGTTTTTCCATGAGTATGATTGGAAAATTATAATTTGCAAAGCTATATCTCTTCTCAATATTGAAAAATCTTCCAACTTTGACTTGTTTCTTGGGATGGTAATCGATTAGATGCTTAACATATTAATATAGATGATCTTCTGAGATTAAGAGTTGCCCCCAGTTTTCGAAAGAATCGAAGGGCAGTTTGTGAATCTTCATTCTTCGCTTGCACTCCTTAAAAGCTTGACATGTTCCACCTCGATGGTGGTTTTGATCTTGTTGGAAAACTTGGTCGCCATGCATGATGAAATAATGGGAATCAGTTTCCCACAGACGGTCCCAAATTGTTGCATGCTAGAAAACCAGTTGTGGTAGAGTGAAAGTTTACGTCTTAGCCTTGTTGTGAAATTTAGCACACACACTGGTATTTAAAGAGTGAACAAGAAAACTCTAAAATTTTTATGTGAAAAACCTTGAAAAGAGGTAAAAACCATGGGGCCTAGAGTAAAATCTTCCACTATGTATTTGTTTTGGAGTACAAGTTTTCAACGGATTACAAATTGTATATGAAGAGGATAATGGGAATCCCAAAATCGCAACAATAATACATATAATAATGGTGAAATGGAGGTCGTGATTGATGATGAAGGTCGTCGGGATGGAGCCGGAAGATGGCATCGAGATCGGCGTGGCTGGTAGTCAATGATGGATGATAATGGCCGGCGAGATGGTTGGCACGATGACCAGCGACGATGGCGGCGGTCGACAGTGACGAAAGATTGAAAATGGCAAGGATGGGCGGGCGACGGCGTGGCGGTGGTGGTAACCAGTGTTAAACCGTCAGTGGTGCGATTACGCTGGAGGATTTTAGAGCTTTCTCCTCTCTTGCTGGGCTTCCCTCATGAAGAATGAAGATTTATATAGATTGGAGGAGTGGCGTATAAATATATGCAAAATCGAACCACTCCACTTCGGACGCTCGTAATGATTCCTTTGATCATTTGATGTATTTTAAGTATTTGAATGCTCAAATGATGTCGGAATTAGGAGATCTTAGGCTTGTTAGATCTGGCTCGTCAATACGCTCGATTTGACTATAAATACTCCATGTTTAAGAGCTATTTAGGGATTTAACTGATATCCCAAAGTTTCCAATGATATTTTAAGTGCTTGATCTCGACTAGTTTCAACTGAGGATCAACTTGCTTTTGACATCAAGATTCGTGCTTCAACTAGTAGAATTTTCAGTGTCATATCAATAATATATTTTTTTTATTAACAATATAGGTACTATTATAACAATTTATTATTTAAAATTATGTTGTATAATTCTTATTCAATACAGGCACTTACCATTATTTTATGCCATGCTTAAGGCGTTGAGTTAAGCATCTTTTGGTTGAGCTTAGACTTTTAATGAAGATAAATATTTAATTATAAATTTATTTATATATATATATATATATATATATATATATATATATATATATATATATATAGTACCTAATTTTCATATATTTATATATTTAATAATATATCAAAAATAATATTATCATTAATTTCTTAAAATAAAATATATTTTAGTAAATATAAAAATTATTATATGTAAATATGAAATTTTAGATGTTCTGCATATGTAAATACATAAAAATTGTGTGCTTTGCATGTAAATCATTTAAAAAAATAATAAAATTTTTTTATATAATTCTTATAACTGCTACTAATTTTTCTTATATGAGATATTATTGATGACTAAATTGTAACTATTGATCTTATTCTAATCACAAATTTAGGCAAGCATATAAAATTGATCTAAAATTGAACTGTTTATTGTATAAAAGAATAGATATTGCATTTAATGAGTTTTGGAACATTTAATGTCATTTATATAATTTTAGTGCATACAAAATATAAAATATTGCTAATTAGTGTGGAAAAGAAGAATGACTGTAATTGTTAAGCATATATGTTAATGAAAATTATGGGATGCAAAGAGTTATTGGCAAAAATATAAAAAGGATAAAAGAAAATATTATTGTCTAAAAGTATTCATCTCTTTTTCTTAGTTAATGATGGATGGCTTGACTTAAAGGTTGATGAGTTGATGAACACAAATAAGTCTTTGTGATCAAGTAAGTTCAAGAGAGAGAACATACATCATTTAGATGATCGATCTTCAAATATATATACCCATTCAAAGGTTAATGATCTTATCCACTGAATATTTTCTCCAGATTCAACCGACACTCAATTCATTAGCTCATTGATAATCACTTTCTAGAGGCTCCTTGTGTCCTTGTAGGCTGCTCTTCTTTTGTATGTGGTGAGGCAAGATGCTCCCCTCCACATCTTTTCCCTCAGTCAACTTCCCCTCCCGACAAAGTAAAGCTTCTCTAATCATTCTTAATGTTGTGCTTTTTATATTGTTGGATCATTTCAAATTAGCAAACCTTGATTAGCAAACCTTCTCTTCAATCAATTCTTTATCTCTCAGTATGATTGTTTCATCCAAAACATAATCTTTTAAATTTTTTTGTATGTGTGAATATATATGTTTGCATAAATACATATATTTGTGTGTGTATCAGTTGGTGATTCTTTTATGGAACTTCTTAAATGAAAAAAAAAAGCCAAGCATGGGCATGAGATTCATGTTTGTAGAAAATTTGTAAGGAAGAATGTCCAACATCAACAACCTATTATCCCTATACAAAAGATATTTTTCTCTATTGATAGATATTATATCATATGTCCGAGTTAATATGGAGGCATCTCTATTATCTCCTCCTTAAATGTTTATGTTTCTCCTAATCTTAGAAAAATAAATCACGACAATTTAGATGATTTCGTTTTATTACACTTATGAATTAGGCTGATATTGCTAAAAATATACTCAAATCTATTCATGCTTGAGCATCCTTATATGCATTAAAACATTAGCCACTTAATAGGACATTGATCAACTTATCTTGCCACTCTAGTTAATAGATCTAATGGAGATACTCGAGAGAAAAACCTAAATTCTACTCTTTAATATTACCAAGCATTGTAGAGAGGTAAAGAGAAAATTTATGTTATCCTCATTCCAGTAGATCTTTCTCTAGATCTTTTTCATGATATGTTGAATATAAATGGGGAAGGAAGTACTACTAAATGTCCCTATCTATGTTCACTCTTTTGTTTTGCCTTTATCTTCTATTTGGTGTTGGTATTTTTATATTTTGTGGTTTTAGGAGTTTGTTTTTTTATGTGACCTTATGATCTCTTCAATTGTAATTACTTTTCCTTTAAAAAATTATATTTGAATAAAATAAAAGAATATTTTCTTGAATAGTTCTAGGAAATTATAAGTTAAGTAAAAGTTATATAAAAATTTCATTATATTTCATATTAAAATAAATAACGCTAAATAGATGAAAATTATGCTAATTTTTCATGCATATTTTTTATTTATAGTATATTTTATTATAGCAAATTAAAAATAGAAAATAATTTAACATTTTAGTTTTGGTCATGTTAATTAAAAATCAAAAATATTTTTTATAAATGAAAAAATTTTAATTCTTATTTGCTATAAATTACTATAAATTATAGACTATTTTTATCTATTCAACTAATTAATATTTTGATATAAATTAAATGATAAATTTAATTTTGGTAAACTTAATAAATAAAATATTTCTTATTATTATACAATTGTCTAATTATGAGGATAAATTAGTTATGTTAAAAAATATAAAAAATATTAAAGTAATAGTAATTATTAATAAAAAATGTTTAAAATATATTAATTGTGTGGTTCACCAATCCCCTCTTTCTATTTCATATTGATTTTATAAATAGGCTTTTATTATTGGTGGTCAAATGGGAGATTTCAAAGTAAAATATTTTCTTGTTAACTGTTTAACAATTCTTTACTCAATTTTTTTTTTCTTTTTTGGTCAAAACAGGGGAAATAAAACAAAATAAAATAATTTATTATGATATGGACTTCTTTTATTTATTAGATGGAACTTATTTTTTATACAAATCATTAACTATATATTTTATATTATCCTTCAATATAATTAGATTATTAGAGTAACAATTTAATTGTTTTTTTAATAATTTAGTTGTTTTGATAGGTAATATATGATGAAATCAATTCTACACCATTAAGATTATATATATATATATATATATATATATATATATATATATATATATATATGTAATCTCATTCTAATATATCAAGTAATTTTTAATTGATTATTTTCTAATTTCTTAAATATTTGTCATTTTTATAATAAAAATTGTTTGAATAAAAAATATTTTATCTCTTTCATGCTAAGTAATCTCAAACTCAATTAATCAAGTTCAAGTTCAAGCTCAAGTTCGAGCCAAGAATGACTTGTGTTTAACTCAATACATTTACACCTCTAGAATAAACTCATTTAAAGTGATTAGAAGAACAAAACAACTTCACATTAGAAGACCAAATTTTGAAATTACCCTAATTTAAGATATACATCTCCTTGACTAGACTATATAATTTTTTTTTTTTTTTTACGTTGCCAAATGCATAACATATCCTATAGCACTAAAATTCCACTGAAACTTATAAATAGAAGAATTATTCAATATTTGGAAGAATTGTTATTAAAAATATTTGAACATGTTTATAACTACTCAATTTTAAATATATAATTCTTATTTTCTTAAGTCAAATGCACTAATATTATATAAAATATAATTACATGTAAATGAAGGATTAGGATAACATAATGATAATATATATTTTTTCTTTTTTGAAAAAATATTAAATAGGAGAGTAAGCATGAACAATTCAAGTTTGGCTTTTCATAAAATGGAAACATTCACTTGATTAATTTAATCATGGATTGTAGTAATTTATTGAGATATATTAGAGCAACATGATTATTATTATTATTATTATTATTATTATTATTATTATATATATATATATATATATATATATTGATATAAATTGGTCATCTGTATAATATAATTATAATTAATCACTTTTACTTATAGCATTTCTTATGGATTATTAGTAATTTATATTATTTTTTATAACATATTTGTTCTATAATGCCTTCTAAATTAACCAATATATTTTAGAAAGCTAATAACGAGAAGAGTTCACATACATCTAGTCTTTATGACCATAATGCCATTATGTGTTTATTTGGAACTAAAGAGATCGCCTAGTGAGACACATGATACAGATACATGAGGTCTCCGTTATTGGAATATGAGGTTGGTCATTCTTTTGGGCACCTAGTGGATCATATGCACAAAGTGGGAACATAACATATATATTATCAGTTAGGTGCATATATAATTGTTATGGATTATTTTAGTTAATTGTTTTTTTTTGGTTATTTTCAATTTGAGAATTGTGTCATCAATAAAACCATAATTTTAGAAATATAACTAAAATTAAATTTTCATAATGACCATTAGGAGCTAATGTAATTTTACAAAATAATTATAAAATACTTATTATATAAATATTTATTAAATTAAATTTTATAAAATTAGGAGTAAGAATGTTGTGACAAAATAAATAAATAAATAAATAGATAAAAGTGAGCTTTCCTTTCGTTTGATCAAACTTTTACATGTTTCTTTTCTCTATCTTAGAGCTATAAATGCTGCCCCCTATCCAATAGTGAAAGCTCAAAGCTCCTAATCTTAGGTTTTGTGTTGTCTTACCTCTAACGTGTAATGAATGGTTATATGTTGTTTGTTTCTCTACTTGCCCACTCTCACTCTCACTTTAGCTTTGCCCTAAACCTCCACAAAGCACTCCACTTATATATATATATTCTCCTTTTATCAAGTAGTGAGTTGAAAATTTTAAAAATAAAAAAATCCCATCATTTTAATTACTCAGTCATGTTTATAATACTATATTATTGAAACTCAAACTCTATCTTCATTCCTCAACAACCTATTATCCCTATTCAAAAGATATTTTTCTCTATTGATAGATATTATATTATATGTCTGAGTTAATATGGAGACATCTCTATTATCTCTTCCTTAAATGTTGCTGCTTCTCCTAATCTTAGAAAAATAAATCACGACAATTTAGATGATTTCGTTGCTATTACACTTATGAATTAGGCTGATAATGCTAAAAATATACTCAAATCTATTCATGCTTGAGCATCCTTATGTGCATTACAACATTAGCCACTTAATGGGATATTGATCAACTTATTTTGCCACTCTAGTTAATAGATCTAATGGAGATACTCGAGAGAAAAACCTCCAGACCTTTGTAGCACTGGAGGGGTTTTGGAGGAGGCAGGAGAGAGAGAGAGAGAGAGAGAGACTACTACGGGAAAGAGGGGCTTGCTGGGAGAATCTATTTATAAGATTTATTTTTTTATTTTATTTGCCCAAATTTGAATTTTCACATGTCATAGACAATATATATATTTTAACCTTGACTACAGTCCGAAAATGAATTCACCTCTCATTTTATTTGAAATGAGTTTTTTTTATCAGCATCATCCAAGTTGGGTTCTGTATCACTTTTTTTTCATTGAATCAGCAGTCAAATTCAGTTTTTGTGGATCAAGTGTATAAATGGCAACCAAGTTTGACAGCTGGTTCTATTCACTTTGAATAGCTATTTATCACATGATCCGTAATCTCTTGTTACAACAGGAACTCATTGAGAAGCTTAGCAAGGGCTATCTACCAAAGAACGAGTATCAGTGTATGAATGATCCAAGCCCTTCATTCCATGGAACCTCAAATAATGGATCAATTCAAGCAAATGACAGCCCTGCTCACTCCATGAGATCTCGGCGTACTGCTACGTGGGCTAGGCCTTGTAGCTCTGACGATGGCTACTCTAGGTAATCACTTCTATAGATGGATTACTGTAACGCATTATTACTTTTTTTGTCTACTATTTTCATTTTCATGTCATTCTTTCAGTCAATTAACACTTGGTCCTTCGCAGCGATTCTGTTCTTAGGCATGCCTCTAGTGATTTTAAAAAGATGGGCCAACGCATTTTTGTTTTTATTATTGGTGGAGCCACTCGATCTGAGGTGATCATTTATCATAATGTGGAGTCTTCAGCAGTTGTACAAATTTATTTTTTATTCACCTTGCTTGAAATTGGCTTTTAACAGTTTCGTGTAGCTCATAAACTCACCTCAAAACTTAAGAGGGAAGTTATTCTTGGTTCAACTAGTCTTGATGATCCTGCACAGTTTATTACGGTGAGTTTAGGATATCTTTGAGTAAATTCTTCTAACAATATGTTTACTGAGATGTGGTAACTTTTTTCCATGCTACTTTTTTTATTTTGTTAGTTATTTGCGATTCAGTTTACTGAGAATATGA
Organism: Cymbidium sinense; assembly: GCA_021442155.1. Taxonomy (NCBI): domain Eukaryota; kingdom Viridiplantae; phylum Streptophyta; class Magnoliopsida; order Asparagales; family Orchidaceae; genus Cymbidium; species Cymbidium sinense. Next base: position 86,447,262 of record CM038217.1, on the reverse strand, counting down.
CATTTAATAGGACACAATGGAAAAAAAAGATTCAGATAGCCGATCCCACGTAGTGTTATTGTTAAAAATTGTTATTGTAATATATGCCATTCATTAAGCATAGTCTTAGTTTTTTTTTTTACTCATTTCAATGAAAATTTAATGCCGACATTAAACTTTATTTGAATTTAAAAATAGCTTATTTGGATCATAATGGATCAATTTACGTAGTTTCTGTGTTTAAATTTTTTGTATCATGCCTGGCATAATTATCACTTTACTATGCTGAGTTTAATCTCTCGTTCTCGTGTTGGATGTGAAAATAAATTGGTTCCCTACCCAATGAACATTCCGGCCGTTAAATGCCTTTCATTAGTCTTGTCTTTGAATATTTCTTTTATGAGCACTCCCAGTTTTATATTTATGCAAACGATATGAAATTTCATGTGTTGATAATATATGGCTAACTGTTTTGACCATTATTGATATATAATTGCAGAAATTGAAGCTCCTCTCTATTGAGGACATCTCCCTCGATGATATCCACATCTAATTCAGGGTCTCCATTCTCTTTTAGTCTTTCAATCACCATTCATCTCACTTGCTTATGCGCTGATTCAGATTATTTTTCTCACAATAGAAGCAATATTCATGATTAGTTTTATTGCATCAGTCTGGTTAGAACTCTTCCCCCTCCCCCATGAGAAAACACAGTATCAAGGAAGGAAATTCAACACTGTTTCATTATGTAGATAATGGCTTCCATGACCTGAACCTAGAACCTGTAAATATTATGTACAAACATGTAAATGAGCAATGGCACCAGGTACATTATTTAAACAATATCTGCTTTCTTTTATTACATTATTATTATTATCAAAACGTAGTGTCCCTACTAACATTATTTAAGTTTAAGTAATGTGGATTTCAGCTTGGGTGGAACATCACATTTTACACTAAAAGAGGGATTTGACATAGGTTACTAAAACTAACTTAGTCAACAAAGGTCAAAGGTTGACTAATGAGCAACTAGGGCCAACCTAGTCGATCGATCGAGGGTCAAACTATGGATTAATAAATGAACTGAGTCAAACTAGCTAAGGTGGGTAGTCTACTAAATCGTTGTTATCGTATTGAGTTGATATCTTGCATTTGTTAAATTAAATGACATGATAATGAATGCAATATAGAGCAACATTTCATGTGTTGGAATATCAAATATTTTGTTTACTCGAATATCATGTTAATAGAGTGATAAATAAGCACACAAGTAGAATGCATTGTATAATAGGAAAATTTTATGTGGAAACTTGGATATAATTATAGGGCCTAGATATATTGAAATCTCTAAACTCTAATTATGATATTAGGTTATTGATGGCCACACTCTTCTTGAACTGTGTTGAAATAAAGTAAAAGACAAATCTTGTAGTAGATGATATGATTGTGTATAAGGATGTGTATTAGTTGAATATCAAAAGTCGAACTAAATTGGGGTTATTTGATCGGTTTGATTTGATTTATAATTTTACAATATGATTTTGGTTTCAAATGAGAGATTATTTGGTTTTGGTTTGGTTTAATTTCAAAAGCAAAATTTTGACTAAATTGAATAAGTTGAAAAAAAATATATTTTATTTTGATTTAGGATTTATTTACTTAATTATTAGGAAATCTTATTATTTTTAATCAGAATGGTTATTGCACTTTTAAAATTTTACCATTACATTGTGTTTGTATATTTTTCAGTTTAATCAAATTTGAATCATATAAAGTAAATTTTGATTTGATTTGATTTTATTCTATAATGATGAGTGATAAATTATAAAGTCTGTTGTTCCAGCTCTTGATTTTGAAAAAAAAAAAAAAAAAACCTTCAATCACAATACAAATGTATCGAAAATAGGAGTTTCAATTAGTTAATATGTCAAGTTTAGATATGATTAGATGTTGATTCAAATTAAATATGATCAGCTGTAATTTGATTTCTTTATTTTATAAAACAAATATGATCTGTTTAATTTAATTAACTTAATAAGAAGCCTCATAAAAATAGGGCCAATTTTGAATAATAAATGGGCAAATATTATATTTGAGTGCATTTGAAAATAATAATTTTATAAAAAATATCATTTGATTATCCGTACTTGGATTTTCATTAATTACAAATAATAATTATATAAAACATAATTACCATCCTCAAAAGAGCAAAGTGCTTTTGAATTTACTATAGAATAGTTGCTTGCTATTCGAATGACTTTCTTGGCTCTCTCAGCTCCTTGAAACCGTCGTATCTCCTCTAAACTTAAACCCTAATTCACATGTGAATTTTAAATTTTAATTTATATAAAAAAATTTAAAAATTTAGTGAAATATAGTTAATAATATGATATATAATATTTTAAACTTATAATAAGACTTTTAGATTTTCATTTTAATGTCATTTAATATTCTCAACTTCAAATTATAAAACTTTCAGTGACAGTAAGTGTTGCATATTTTATATAATATTTTTTTTTTTTTTTATTTATTATTATTATTATTATTTTTACTCTAAAGTATAAAGTAAAGTAAATAAAATAAAATAAAATAAAATAAAATCGGTCAGATGCTCTAAAGGATAACCTTGCAGCTTACTTAGTTAATGATTTGGTGATGATGCTAATAGTTTTATTAAGCTCATGTAAGTAGAATAAAATTTTAAGATTTATAATATATTTTAAAATATTAAGATTAAATATTATGTCTAAAATTGAAAGTCAATTCCAACAAAATTTTAGACTAATGATATTTTGAATGCAAATTTAATAAATTTTAATGATATATTTTATATATTTTTAAAAAATATACCATTAAGAAAAAATAAAAATCTGATGAAAATGCATCAGAATTTCTTATTAAGACTCAGTAAAATAATATCTCATGTGTGTGTATGTCTATATATATAGGCAAAATTTTTAAAATAAGTATGATTAAAATCTTAATTAGCGGATTAAGCACATTTTAAAAAAAATTTAAAAAACGGGCGACTGGCTTAAATCAATTTTTTTTTTTTAAAACAACCCGAACTGATCTCTCACCCTCGTTTTCTCCCTAGGGCAGTATCCCGCCGCTCCTTGCCAGACCATTATCGACGATCGAAGGTTAGGCCGCATTCCGCCGGATCCGAGCCTTTGGCGGAAAAAAGGTATTTTGGGTGTTTTTTTTCAAAATAAACGAGTATATGCATTTGTGACATGTATTTTAGTATTTTTAGGTATACATATTGTGGATCTAACTTATTTTGTGTGTCTCGTTAAATTATGAAATATATTTTTTTCATTCCAACAAAGTTTGAAAGTTTAACTACATACAATAAAATAACTAATATGATTTAATGTCGTATTTTTAATTTGATAGTTGTGAGTTTAGAAGATGCTTAAAAAAAAAGAAGATCTAATGGAGTTTGAGATTAGGTTTGGATATGAACATCACTTTTTTTTGTTTAAGGGCTGTTTGAGATTAGGTTCAGTATATGAATTTGTTCATTATTAAATAGGACTCAATTTAGAATTTGTAATTGAAACTCATTGAATTTTTTAGTGAAAAGTTATCAATTTTCATTAGTCCTTTAATATGATATTACAGAAAAAATGATGAAATTACTTTAGGTTATCAATTTTAGTAAACTCATTTGTATATGATTTGATTAATTGTTATTTTGTGTGCATATTATTGGATCTGAATATATCTATATGAAGTGCTTTTCAGTTTCTTTCCCTTTGTTTTGTGACCTTTGTATTGTCCCTTGCATGAACCTGATTTCTCTCCTACTTTTGTCTACTTATTGGATAATTAAGTTAGAATAACGTCCTCCATGCGTGACATGATATATATTTTTTATTATATATATCAGATCAACATTAGTTTCTTACTCCTTTTATAGTTTTATTTTTTTTCAGACTTTTATTTGTGTAGGTGCTTGGATTTTGACGATATTCATTTCTCTTTATTCTTCATCACTTCACTATGTAATGCATTTCATGTTGTTAATCTTAGTTAGATTGCTCTATAATTGCCTAACCTCCATTATTTCATATCAATTATCACTTGACACTAACTAGTAATAAATATCTGAAATTCTTTGACTATCAATATCTAACACTTAGCCTTTCGATTGTTCAGTGTGATAAATTAATTCTTTATCCAATTATATTGATTAGCGAGGCCTTATAATTTTTCCCTGTCATGAATATTTCAATGCATAAACTTGAGTGCAAGCCCATATTGAATTTTAGAAATTTGTAGTGAAAAGGATTTTCAACAAATTATTGATTTTTTAAGGCTTCATATATATATGAGAAATTTTATAAAAGAACTTTAAAAGGAATCTCATATTCAATATAATTTGTATAGGTTTAAATTATCTATAAAATCTTAGAAGACACATTGTAAGGAAGCTTTAAAAGATTCCTTGCACTAGATAATATCTTCATTAGAAATTTAACCTAAGTGTGAGTGATAAATAGAATCTTCACTAATTTATTGGCTGAATTTTTGTACTGAATTATATTTTTTATCCTAATTAACCATGACTTGGAAGAAAAATTGTTAACCCTCTAGAATTGTATGCTATGTAGAGATGTAAATGAGTGACTCGAGTCGAGTTTTGACTTAATTAAGTTAAGCTTATTTAATCATTGTTAAGCTCGAGCTTGACTCGATTTAAAGAAAGTCAAATTCTAGCTCGACTCAAATTCTTGAGCTCGTTTAAAATGTTTGATAAGCTATCGAATCGATACAGTGATACGTGATATATTACAATTTGTCATTATATAAACAAGCTGACTCAATAAACTGTTATAACTTTGGCATTTACTTCAGTCAGTTTGTAAGATAACGATTAATTTAGCTAATTTAAACAGTGCGCTCTTGATTTCCACTTGTATACATATTTGATTCAAAATGAGTTCAAGCGGTATGTGTCGTATTATGGTGGAACTTAACTTAGGTGATAATTTCTTCCCTACGTATACTGGCGGGAAAAATCGTCCTATATTAATTTCTCGTCGGGCTAATTTTAACAGTGTTCAAGGTCAAATCATGCGGTCACTAAACGTTGATTCGACACGGTTCATGATTAATCTCATATGTAGGTTTCCTGTTGGTGCCAGTTTCATTGCTACACCACTAGATGATGATGAAGTCTGCGAGTCGGTCATCAATGCAGCAATTGTGCAACCTATTGTCATATATGTTGAAATTGAAATGAAACAAACTATCGATTCCGAAGCGCATGATTATATCGCGGAATAATTCCTGAAACTTCTCAACACCACTTACACAAGGGCCACATCATTGGTAATTTGTTTGAACTGCTTGTTTGTCTTCAAATTTTCATATTAACCTAAAACACTACATTCATATGTGTAGCAGTGAAGATGTAGACATATATCTCTTATTCAGCTACTCATATAGCTTCAACTTCCGTAAATATGGATGAGTACCATTCTCGCGGTGGCTCCTCCGAAACCGGGGGAAGGGTTACAAACAATGCCCGAGTTGGACCGAGATAACGAGGGTGAGATAGGTGAAGAAAATTATCCAAATCTGCAACCTGATATTAAGAGATTACTCTAACAAAACAAATGACCTTTGAGGAGCACATGTTTAGTAACAATGAATATGTTCAAGCGGTCAACCCAACAATGGGATGAAGAACTAAACTTTGATGGTCTCCCATCAAATTCTATTCTTAGAAGATAATTTTATTCCAATGAGAGAATGTGTTTTCATGACAAGAGACACCTAAAGTTTACAGTGCAGGGTTGGTCAATCACAAATAATGTGGAATATGTCATATGTGATTCTAATAAATCGAGATTCATAATATGTTGCATTCATAGAATGATCCTAACAATGTTTGTGGCGTCTACTACTGAGCAAGAGGCTTGGTGGTGCTTGGGTGATTTCAAGTATGTCGTGACCACACATGTTCACATTCAATGCTGAGCACTGGACATAGGCAATGCACCTCACAATTTATTAGTTACTACATCCAGCCTGTTATCAGATGTCAGTTGGACTTGAAACCTAGGGAAATCATTGGTCGAATGGACTCAAAGTTCGCTATTAGAGTTTCATATATGAAAGCATGGGATGCACGCAGGAAGGCCATACAAAGTATATTTGGCAGTTGGGAAGAGTCATCGCTCGGATCGTTCATGGTTATTTTATGTTCGATTATTCTGTCGAATTGCAAGCATTCATGGTCGATTTGAACACATTTTCGGGCTTTTGGTCCATCCATAGTTGGCTTCAGACCAGTCGAGTCTTGATGGTACTTTTCTATTAGGAAAGTATAGAGGTACATTGTTCTTTGTTGGTATCGATCTAACAATGGTTTGTTCCCTTTAGCATTTTGCGATCGTTGAAGTAATGAGTCTTGGCGGTTTATTAGGACTTTACAAGACTTGGTTCTAATTATATGCACACGACCTGATCTATGCATTATTTCTGACTGACATTCCGGATTGGTGCGTGCATCCTGTGAGATTCTACAATGGGCAAAACATCGTCACTGTTTACGCCACCTCAGGGAAAATTTCAAGAAGGCATGCAAAACTATGAGAATTTCTGATATGGAGTTCATGTGCCAGAAAATGTATGTTGCAGGAAATACAACTAACATCCACATTTACACACGTTATATGACGGATATCAAGAATATTAAACTAGAAACTGCAGAGTGGTTACTAGCTAGAGATGTAGCAAAGTGGACATTGTGCCATGATGAGGGGTTCCGTTACAGCACCATGACAACCAACACATCGATTTCAATGTTTAAGTTAAAGAGGGGCGTGGTTTACCAATCCAGGCTTTGATTACTTCTATTTTCTACAATCTGGTGGCAGTCTTCAACAAAAGACTCGACACTGCTTCAGACTTGATCCGGGCAAATGATTCACTATTTGCTCCATGTGTGAAGGCTCAGCTGCAGCAAAATGAGCGTGAAGCAAGAAGATGCTCAGATCCCACACGGATAAATGTGACCGAATACTAGGTTTTCACAATGTTGTCCATGTCATTCAAGGTCGAAGTGCAAGATCAAGCAGTCTGTACTTATACATGCAGACAGCCACAATTACTGCATATTCCATGTCCTCATGTTATTGCTGTGATGGGACAGCGTCACATAAACTATGTTTCTCTCCTTACTACACTACGGATGTACCTCCAAATATACGGCTCAATTTCATGTTATCCCCGATCGTCATGGTTAATGTATTTAGCGGGTCGGCTACAAGCTATGCGGTCAGGCCATTCAAAATTTATTTTAAATGTGCTTAATCCACTAATTAAGATTTTAACCATGCTTATTTTAAAATTTTTCCTCCAATCTATTGGCTTTTATGCGTGCTTTGTTCAATCCCAAGACTTAAGACTCAATTTAATTCATTTTATTTATATCTCATCTACCAAACATGTTAAGTTAAACTTAGACCAAAATTTTAAATTAGTTGGTAGATAAGTTATAGGAAGTTTAGGAGTTGTTTGATTATATATATAGGGGTGTCAAAATTGACCACCTCGATAACCCGACACGAAAAATTCGGGTTTGGGTTGACCGGTCGGGTTGAAGAAATTGACCGAAAATTTTTCGCGGTTTCTCCGAATTGACCCGGTTTGACCAATTGATTGACCCGTCGACCAAAATTGACCAAAATCGACCCGAAATCGGCAAATTGACCCGAAATCGGGTTCGGGTCATTTCGGGTCAATCGGGTTGAAATCGGGTTGGGTCCGGGTTGAAGTTTTGACGTTTCCAAAATCGGTCGGTTGGTCAAACGTTTTTGAGTCGGGTTTTTACCAACCATTGACGAATTGACACCCTATATATATATATATATATATATATATATATATATATATATATATATATATATATATATATATATATATATATATATAAACTATTGAATTTTGATTAATTATAGTTATTTTTCTTAATTCTTTCATTTTGATTATTTTCAATAAGAACATGTTGAAATGCAAACAAGACGGTTTTGATCAGTTATTTAAAGAATATTTACATATATATCATTTAATTTTTATGTATTTATATATTTAATACTTTTATATTTACCTATATTTAAGACTTGAAATAATTTTTGATTATTTTAAGAATATTATGATTTATTTTTAAAATTTTAAAATATATAGAAAAGTAAAAAAGGCAATTTTTTAAACTAAGTATCATTAGAATGCTAATTAGGTAATTAAGTATTGTTAAAAAAATTTAAAAATAAAGCACAATTACTAGCGACTTCCCGTCGAATGTGGCGTGCGTTGAAATGAGGCAAGTCGCCCAATTAGTGGGCGGCGCTTAATAGGCCCCGATCGACTGATCGCCTATCTCCTCTCGATTTCGCCTTCCTTGGATTCCCACCCTAGAGCTCCGGCTCTCTCCTGAGCATGGTGATCTCCATCTCGAAGCTTCCACGGTCATCACGTAGCTCAACGCGCATTTCTTCTCGTATTGAAAGAAACTTCCTTTCTTCCCGACGGTCAGCGTTCACGCTTGACACTTCCCTCTCCCATGTAGGAAACAACATTAGCTTTTGGCTCCATTTTGTTCGAGAAAATTTCTGAGGATTCTAACATTTTTACGCTTCCGTCGTTCTTGTTGTAAATCCTCCCTATTTTTATCAATTTATAAATTAATACGATGTATGTAGATTAGAGTTGTATGGTTAGACTTTTGTTTGAGATTTGATTTGTAGGTTTGTGTTGGCGTTCAGTTCATGTGTTAGCCAAGGGTAGTATTATTTAGGGTGTCGATTGATATAAATTTTTAATTATTCATATAGCTTATTTTGCAAGAATGAATAGAGAATTTGTTTTCGATCCTTTCTATGGAGCGAACTAAGTATCGATGAGCAATTTAGTCCAAGTTATGTGGGAGGTTGAAATCTTAGGTTAGGTTCTCGTCACACTCTTGGAATTGAAGCAACGGATTATGAGAACCTTGCCATTGATCCAGAGCATCACACAATCACTCTTACAGGTCGTTATCCGGTGGGTGGCGGATTTATAGCGTCTGTAATATCTGACGATGACGTTTTCGAAGTTACACTTGATGAAGCTTCGTTGGTTTTGTATCGTGGAGAATGCTAATCTTGCATCCACATCAACTGATCCGGTAATAAGGTCGGTAGATATCATGCATACGGATTTCATCGCGCATGCACCTTTGAGGACACGCAGCACTTTGATGAGTTAATTCTCAAGTAAAATTTGGTCAACCTTCCTATATTTATTCTTGTAATAATTAATATGATATGTTGTCGTCCAACTTATGAGTTTTATGACAGTGATGATGTTGTCTCATTCGAAGGATATGTGCCTCGAGAGTCACAAAGATGAGTATCAAACTATGAGTAGTGGTTCTAGTAGTGAGTCTGAGCAGGATATCAATGATGAGGACTGTTCACTAGGTGTAGAAGCCACTGTGCTTGGGAATCTAGATATCCATAATCTTTTAAAAAATCACTCACTCTAAAATATTGGCGAGAGTCATATGTTGTCCAAAATAAGTATATTGGATGTGTCAAACTACAGAGAGTGGGACAATGTTAACTTTGACATCTCGGCAATTATCCGATGATATTGAAATCCCGGTGACATTGTCGAAGGTATGTGTTTACAAAGCGAGTCGCAATTTCTTTGTTGTTGGGTGGTGCATAGTAAATAATGTTCAATTCCAAAGCATTACCTCTAACCAAATGAACTACGGTTGTATGCATACATCATGATAGTCCAAAGACCATGTAAGTGGCATTTGCATTGTAGCGGCAGACTTAGGGGTGCTTGGAGAATATCAAGAGTTGGTGAAAATCATGATGTATCAACGCTAAGTGGTCATCGACAATGCAATTCAAAAATTCATACTTCATTATACGTGATCGGGCATCGATAGATCAAGCCTAGGAGATTATAGGTAGAATGGTGTGTCGATTCAATGTTAAAGCTTCGTACATGAAGGCTTGGGATGTAAGGCGTAAGGCAATAAAAGCTATATTTGGCAATTGGGAAGAGTCTTACAGGACTCTAAGTCTTTATATGGAATCAATTTGTAGTAGTTTACTTGGTACAGTCTATAGAATTCAGTCTAGCAGTACACAGCGCTTCCAGAGATTTTTTTGAGCATTTGGTCCTTCAATCATGGGATGGATTAGCTGCCGACCAGTGCTGAGTTTAGATGGTACTTTTTTGTTAGGCAAGTATCGTGGTACATTATTAACTGCTGTTGGAATCGATGAAAATAATGGGTTGTTTCCACTAGCCTTTGCTGTTGTGGAGTCTGAGTTGATTGATTCCTGGTTGTGATTCTTACTATGCTTGCGTGATATGTTGCTTGTTGTGTATGCTAGATGTGATCAGTGCATAATATCTCGATAAACATCTTTGGTTTATTACATGGATGTAAGGAAGTATTTCCATGGGCTCACGACACTATTTGTCATCTGCGTGAAACTTTTAAGAAGGCAACGTAGATTGGGGATTGGTGATGTTGAATTTCTATGCCAAATGATGTATATGATAGAAAATCGATGATATTCATCGTTCAATCATTTAATGTTAGATATTAAAATGTAAAAGAAGCACACACATGGCTTGTAGCGTGACCTGTTAAATGGTCAATTGTGCGATGGTGGTATGCGTTATGAGACAAGGACTGCATCTAAGTGTTTTAATGGTGTCCCAAAGCAGACGCGTGGTTTATCGATTCAGCTTTAATCACTACTATCTACTACAAATTAGTAGCCTTGTTCATGAAAAGACTAGCCACCACTCGCAAGAGGAAGGCATTCTATTTTTCACCCAAAGGGCATCCATAATGTTACAGCGTACTGAAAGAGAGGCTAGACATTTCCCTGAACCTGTGAACATCAACCCACATGAGATGCAAGTTTTTGATAGGTCCAGCCGATCATTCAAATTTGATTTGCTAGATAATGGCCTCTGTCATTGCAGTTATGATAAAACGATCATATATCATTGCGGTTGCTACATTAGGATTTAGAGGGTTGAACCACCTTACGTGTGTGTCGCAGTACTACACACTACATTTGTATAAGCTGACATATATAAATGAGTTCCATACACTACTGGGCAATGGCCATCTTTGGTCAAAGCATGGATTAGTAGCATTTTAGCCATTTTCACGAAGGTCGGGGCACCTCGTAATAGATTCAAAAATATAATGGATAAAAATATAGCTAGATGTAACTGCGGTTTATGCAAACCTGGTCATCGTGTCCTCAATGTTATGACGTGATGTTCTCCCTTTAAGTTATAGGATGTTAGATTTTACCCATAGGATGTTACTTAGATTTCCCTTTTAAGTTGTAGTACTCTAAACTTTTGTTTAATTACCGCTCGATTTCCATTTAATTGTATAAACGTCGATTCGATTTTTGTGCTTGTTCTTTTTTGGAGTCGATGGCGAGGAACACCACCGCCAAGGCGTCGACATACCATGCTTGGGAGGCCACCCCACCATTAGAGCAGACACCTGCTGAGGTTCATCCTAGCTTTGCCTCCCTATGTGGGTGGCATCGAGCCGCTCACCCCAATACTGTAAGTAATATTTAATTTATATTTTTACATTACGTTTGCTTACCTTTTATTTTGGTTAATGATAAATTTTTTTTTGGCAGAGCACTGTACTTGAAGCTGCGTCACACTTGCTTATGTTGAAGGAGTGGCCCATCACATGCAGACAATTCATCCGTGGGCTAGACAGTGCTGTTATGTTGCTTTCATCCCTAGATCATCATTTCTTGTGCCTTAGTTGAGATGGTCTCCACCTTCGCTCGATTGGGATGACGTGAGATCACGGGGGATCCCTAGTTGATGGCCACTATCATAGGCCCAATTGTGATTGGAGAATGGGACGATTTGATGATTGTGGGCGATGCGGGACGTGATGTACCATGACCCATTCGTCCACATCATGTCATTGCCGGGATGCACATCTGCAAATGAGGTGGTATGGACTTGAGTCGATGAGTTTTACGGCCACATTTCTTGTGGTTATTTACCGGATACATGGTTCGAGGTCCACCAGTATCTACACTACTGCGGATACATTGTGATGGCTATGGGTCCAATAGTTCTACACTTATATAGGGAGTTGTGCAGGCCAACATTATGCCATATGGTCTTAGGATCATATTCATGTGGGGAGGTCATATTCATGCATATCTCCTCAGCGTTGGATTGAGGTATATTTTGTACTTTCTATCTTATATATATGTATTTTAAATTTGTATTTTGTGTACGAATGGAATGAAGTATGTTCGATGGTGATGAGTTGGATGACTTTTCGGTTGGACTTGCAGATTACACTTAAGTTCAAATATCTATAATACAGATTCTAATTTAACATAATTTTTAATATGTGCAGGTGATCTAAGAGCCGTATAGTGAGATCATGGCGTCTATCGATTTCGAGGCTCGAGATATGGTTCTCACGAGTCCCTGATCAATTTGGAAGAGGTTGAGTAGCTCGGTCTTTGAGAGTCAGTCATGGAATGTGGGTTGATAGCTGGTCGATCAGGGAGAGGTTGGTCCAGCTTAGATGAGGATGTGGGCGGGAAGATAGCTATCATGATGGTTTTAGATATGAGCTTCTCTGTATTTCTTGACAATCCTCCGACCACTTACTACGCAGAGCACCAGTGGAGCGTATTTATGTAAGTGCTAATATAAGTATTCATCTGAATTCAATATTTATGTAAGTGCTAATTTTTCATACTATTTTTCGTGTAGGCAGAGCACATCTCGGCGACTCGGGACATGTTTCAGCCATACTTCGGCCATGTGGATGAGCACCACTTACAGGGATGCATTGATAGGTATGAGCTGTTATGCAGAGACCTGGATCAGCGTGTACATATCGGGGACACATATTACGGATCGATGCCTACAGAGGGTGTCGCACACCATGACTGGAGCGTCGGGCCATCTACTTATGCTGATCCAGGTTCATCTATGTATGTTAATCCGCTTTCTTCTATATATACATATGAGTCACAACCACCTATCTTCCGGTCAAGGCGATCGGCGAAGCAGATCTTACTTGGAGGTCACCATCAGCTGTGTGATCGTCCATCCCATGCACCTGACCAGTACACACCTGAGAGTGGTGTGATTCCACGTAGACGTCGAAGGTGTTAGATATTTAGGGTAGTTTATTTGTGCGTCAGTACTACGTTTCTTTTTATCTATTTCATTCATTGATCATTTATGCTTATTGACTCCCATTTAGTTGAATCTACTTGTTCAAATTGGTATGCAAATCCTCAGATCATGTTATTATATTTCATATGCACTTTCTTTGAACTACTTGAATCAAACTAAATTGATGTTCTACTCAACTCTTTCGCATGCTATTTTGTGTTGTATGGCATTCAAACGTTTTAGCTTACAAGCTTGTAATAAAATAAATTTGTTTTAAAGTTCAGCACTATACAAATGAATTAAGGTGTAAATTAAGTAAGAAAGGTAATAAGTGAATCTATTACAAAAAAGCACAATGTTAAAGATTAACTCAACTTCACAAGCTAAATCAATCAATATACTAAACTCTGAAGTCATTAAAACATAAATCTAAATATAGAAGATACAAGTGCGATTACTAATATTTATGTTAAAATCATAAAATAATTATTAGAAGTAATGCAAATCAAAATTATAAAGATACTTTGCACAATAAGAATTATTTTTGACTTAATACCATACTCATATCCCAAGCTTTGTAAATCAAAGATACTTTGCAAATAAAATATCCGAAGCCATTAGACTTGGTATTGGCTTCAATAATTCTGAATTGTGGATATCTCACGCATGGCTTTCGATTAGCCCTGTAATTGGTATTTGTACCCATTCTTAAATTTTTTTTAATAATACTTAATTACCTAATTGATACTTAGTTTAAAAAATTGCCAAAAAAATGGTGATTTACACACATATTAGAAAAATTTTATGTATTTGTATATCTAATATTTAAATTTTAACATTTTACATATGTGCATTCTTCAATATCATATAAAAATAATATTATCACTCATTTTCTTAAAATAATATATACCTTTACATGCATAAGGAAGTGTTAGAAAAGTAAATTTCTAACAAATCCATAAAAAAATGTTTGTAAAAATACAATAGGATGAATTCATTGTTATTATTATTAATCAAATTTAGGCACATGCACTAATATTATATATAAGTAAAATTACTTGTAAATGAAGGATTAGGATGGCGTACACCATGATAATAAATTATTATTATTATTTTTTTATAAAAAAAACATATTAAATAGGAAAGTAGGCATGAACAATTCAAGCTTGGCTTGTCATAAAATGGAAAGATTCAACTTGATTTATTAAATAATAAGAACTGAGAAAATCCAAAAAGCCCAGAGAAGCAAATAATAAAAAACAATTGCTCCTAATCATTTATCTTAATTTTATAATTTTTCTTATATAAGATATTAAATTAGTCATTTATCCCCTCTCTCTCTCGACTTTACTTTTGTCCTAAAATATAAATTTGTCCATCTTGAAAGCTAAGATTGGTTCGCCTCTAATCATTTGCATCTCTTATCATCAATTTCAAATGCTAATTAGCAATATTTTATATTTTGTATGCACTAAAATTATATAAATGACAATAAACAGTTCACTTTTAATTCAATTTTATATGTTGCCTAAATTTGTGATTAGAATAAGATCAATAGTTACAGTTACAATTTAGTCATCAGTAATATCTCATATACTGGTATCTCTACTAAGTTTACTAACGCTTTTAAGGAATATTTACATATTTTATTATATTTTTAGTTATCGTAGCTTTTTTTTTTTTTGCTTATAAAAGATTATTGTCATGTTTTATTTTATATATATATATAATTAGATTTGGTCTCATCCCGAATAAATTTGAGTTGAAAGCATAACTTTGATATATTAGAAATATATGTTACATTATTTTGAAAACATAAAATATTTAGATAAAATGATAATTTTATATAATTATATATAACTTTTTCACTAAAATTAATACATAAGATATTATTTTAATGTTTATAAGATATTTTTCTTGTATTAGTATCATCTAATTTTGACAATATGCTTATAAAGATATAAATTTTTTTAATAAATATGAATATTGATAGTAATATATTAATAAAACTTATTTTCATCATATAAAAACGCTTTTTTTTTGAAAAAAAAAATTAAATGTTCGGATTAAAATCTATTCAAAAAGAATCTTAAATATATTAAATTTATTTTCAAATTAATATTTTTTAAAATGATAAACATTTTTCTTTAAAATGTTGCAATGATATGAATCCGGTGTTAATTGAAAAGAGGCATAGAAAATGCGTTAGAGTTCGTGCCCACTCCTTATATAAAGAAAATGAAGCCTTCTTCTAAATCGCAGAGCCTTCTTCTGCTCTCTCTCTCTCTCTCTCTCTCTCTCTCTCTCTCCCTCATTCACTCTCGTTTTAATTTAGCTGCAGAATGCCGAACATAGAAAGCATAAGGCAGAAATAACTTCGCGACAATCATGGCGATAGGCAGAGCTCTCCCTCCGAATTCCATAGACCAAAGCTCTTTCCCCGACTTCTACTTTCGCGTCCACAACAGCGAACATTTGGTCGACCTCAAGAAAAAATTCCGCCGCCTCTGTAAGTCATCCAATCCAACTCTTTATCTTCATAATTGATTAATTCTCCTCTCTCATCTTCATGAATCAACTTCTATTAAGCATTCAAATACAAGCGGCGAGCGGCGATAAGGCATTTCGTGTGGAACAGAGCTCCTCAGAGAGAACCCCTGCTGCTTTCATGGAACCTTCACTGAACACGAGGCAGGTGATGGTCTCCGAGGTTCAAATTGGGCGGGGAGGCGGCCATAAAGGAATGGAGGCAGCCCAAGTCGCATTACGCACCTCACTGCACCACGGCATGAATCTCCCGTCTGACTTTGAAGCTGCCCAAATTCTCGGCCTCAACCCCAACGTGGCGTGTTATCTTTGTATCAGGCTGCCGCCGGATCACCTGCGCCAAATGCCACGGAGAGCCGCGGAGGCTAGTTATAGTTATTTCGCTAGTCCTCCCCTAACGAGGAGCACCAATATGATTTGGTCAGTGCTCTTCTCCTCCGGAGCTTCGCTCTCATAGTAGGGGTCCGACGAGGCCGGGAACCACCCATCTTTAGCATCATCTCGCAGGTCACGATTAAGGGGATTCGCTACTTGAAGGAAGGGGGGCTCATTGCCACCCTCACCAATGACGTGCCGTTGATAATCTCAGAGAACATAGAGAAGTGTCTAGAAGAAGCTTTTTCGCCGCTGGGTATATCCGACTGGAATTCTATATTTTGGGTTCCATCCGGGAGGTATACTTGATCGGATTGAGGAGAAGCTGAGGTCGGAGAAGTCTGGGCATCGAGACAAGTGTTATGACGGGAATATGTCTAGTGTGCATTATATACTCGATGAGATGCGTGCTAGGGCTATTAAAGATGGGAAAGCCACCGGCGGAGAGGGGCTCGAATGGGGCGTGCTCTTTGGCCGGTCTCACTGTAGAGACTGTCATCCTTGGTAGCTTCCCTCTTTAATAATGGCAATGGTTATTATCTCTCTCTCTCTCTCTCTCTCTCACACACACACACACACACACACACTCACTCACTTGTTTGGGAATTATTGGGAATTAGTCATCGTGTTTTACACTATCTATTGATGTTTTTTTTTGGGGTTAGGTGTGGAAAATAAGAATGACTGTAATTGTTAAGCATATATGTTAATGAAAATTATGGGATGCAAAGAGTTATTGGCAAAAATATAAAAATGATAAAAGAAAATATTCTTGCCTAAAACTGTAATAATTTCTTCTTCTGAGTTAATGATGGATGGCTTGACTTAAAGGTTGATGAGTTGATGAACACAAATAAGTCTTTTTGGTCAGATAAGTTCAAGAGAGAGAACGTGCATCACTTAGATATCGATCTTCAAATATATTTACCCAGTCAAAGGTTAATGATCTTATGCACTGAATTTTTCTCTAGATTCAACCGACACTCAATTCATTAGCTCATTGATAATCACTTTTATTTGCTCCTTTGCTCGTATCCTTTGTAGGCGATCCCTGCTCTTCTTTTGTTTGTGGTGAGGCAGGATGCTCCCCTCCACATTCTTTTCACCCAGTCAACTTCCCCTCTCGGCAAAGTAAAGCTTCTCTAATCATTCTTAATGTTGTGCTTTTTAGATTGTTGGATCATTTCATATTATAATTGATCGGGAAATTCTTGATTAGCAAACCTTCTCTTCAATCAATTCTTTATCTCTGTATGATTGTTTTATCCAAAACACAATCTTTTAAATTTTTTTGTATGTGTGAATATATATGTATGCATAAATGCATATATTTGTGTGTGTATTAGTTGGTGATTCTTTTATGGAACTTCTTTTCCATGATATGTTAAATATAAATGGGGAAGGAAGTACTACTAAATATCCCTATCTATATTCACTCTTTTGTTTTGCCTTTATCTTCTATTTGGTGTTGGTATTTTTATATGTTATGGTTTTAGGAGTTTGTTTTTTTATGTGACCTTATGATCTCTTCAATTGTAATTACTTTGCCTTTAAAAAATTCTATTTGAATAAAATAAAAGAATATTTCCTTGAATAATTCTAGGAAATTATAAGTTAAGTAAAAGTTATATAAAAAATTTTATTATATTTCATATTAAAAAAACGCTAAATAGATGAAAATTATGCTAATTTTTCATGTATATTTTTTATTTATAGTATATTTTATTATAGCAAATTAAAAAATAAAAAATAATTCAACATTTTAGTTTTGGTCATGTTAATTAAAAATCAAAAAATATTTTTTATAACTGAAAAAATTTTAATTCTTATTTGCTATAAATTACTATAAATAATCAACTATTTTTATCTATTCAACTAATTAATATTTTGATATAAATTAAATGATAAATTTAATTTTGGTAAACTTAATAAATAAAATATTTCTATTATTATACAATTGTCTAATTATGAGGATAAATTAGTTATGTTAAAAATATAAAAATATTAAATTAATAGTAATTATTAATAAAAAATGTTTAAAGTGTGGTTCACCAATCCCTCTTTCTATTTCATATTGATTTTATAAATAGGCTTTTTTTATTGGTGGTCAAATGGGAGATTTCAAAGTAAAATATTTTTTTCTTGTTAACTCTTTATCAAATTCTTTTTACTCAAATTTTTTCAGGTCAAAGAAAACAAAATAAAATAATTTATTATGACATGGACTTCTTTTATTTATTAGATGGAACTTATTTTTTATACAAATCATTAACTATATATTTTATATTATCCTTCAATATAATTAGATTATTAGTGTAACAATTTAATTGTTTTTTTAATAATTTAGTTGTTTTGATAGGTAATATATGATGAAATCAATTCTATACCATTAAGAATATATATATATATATATATATATATATATATATATATATATATATATATATATATCAATATAATTCTTAATTGATTGATTATTTTCTAATTTCTTAAATTTTTTGTCATTTTATATTAAAAATTGCTTGAATAAAAAATATTTTATCTCTTTCTTTCATAAGCTAGCTCACGAGCCAACCCAAACTCATGAAATAATGCTCAAACTCAAACTCAATTAATAAAGTTCAGTTAGCCAAAGATGACTTGTGTTTAACTCAATACATTTACATCTCTAGAATAAACTTATTTAAAGTGATTAGAAGAACAAAACAACTTCACATTAGAAGACCAAATTTTGAAATTACTCTAATTTAAGATATACTTCTCCTTGACTACACTATATAATTTTAAATTTTTTTTTTTATGCCAAATGCATAACATATCCTATAGCACTAAAATTCCACTGAAACTTATAAATAGAAGAATTATTCAATATTTGGAAGAATTGTTATTAAAAATATTCGAACATGTTTATAAATACTCAATTTTAAATATATAATTCTTATTTTCTTAATAATATATTTTTTATTAACAATATAGGTACTATTCTAACAATTTATTATTTAAAATTATGTTTTATAATTCTTATTCAATACACGCACTTACCATTATTTTATGCCACTTAAGCCGTTGAGTTAAGCCTCTTTTGGTTGAGCTTAGACTTTTAATGAAGATAAATATTTAATTATAAATTTATTTGTATTTATATATATATATATATATATATATATATATATATATATATATATTTTCATATATTTATATATTTAATATTATATCTAAAATAATATTATCATTAATTTCTTAAAATAAAATATATCTTAATAAATATAAAAATTGTGTTACGCATATGTAAATATAAAATTTTAGATGTTCTGCATATGTAAATACATAAAAATTATGTGCTTTGCATGTAAATCTTTTTAAAAAAGGTTTTAGATAATTCTTATAACTGCTGCTAATTAATAACAATTTAAAGAAGTAGTGTACATAGATTAATTACTTCCTCTCGGTGGTCTGGAAGGAACCGAGAGGTATCTCTAACGCTTTGAAGGAATATTTACATATTTTATAATATTTTTTAGTTGTCTTAGCTTTTTTGTTTTTTCCTTATAAAAGATTATTGTCAGGTTTTATTTTTATTATATATATATATATATATATATATATATATATATATATATATATATATATATATATATATATATATATATATATATATATATATATATATATATATATATATATAGTTGCTTGAGAATTTTATTCGGTAGATCAGATCTTAGAAAAAAATTCAAAAGCGGGAATATGAACAGGGGTTATCGTGGAAAACCCAGTTAAGGAAAAACTCTTGCCGTCAGAGAACGCTATGTGTTCAAAGATACAATCTTTTTCTCGTTAGTTGAAGAAGGTGTTTCTGGAGTGAAATCTAATCGGTCAACTCCAAGGAGTCTTACGGGCAACCTCTTGATCTTCGCGGCAAGTCTTTCTAGTCCTCAGAGCGATCTCCAGGCCTCGATCTTGAGAACTTCTTGGTGGTGTGGTGGTGATCGATCGTCACGTCAAGGTCGACCGTGGTTCTCGAGCTCTCAGTCAATCGGTCCTCTAGGTGAGAATGAAGCTATTTATAGATTTTTGCGGGTGATGGAAAACTCCAACCACTCCATCGGACGGCGTCTGCGATCCCCGTCGACGGTGTATTTTGATGATCCGGGTGCCTTAATGATGTCGAATTGGGTGATCTTGGATTCGTTGGATTCGTCTTGACGAGCCTCGATATAAATAATTTGGTGACCATTTGGCGGATCATTTTATGCTCGATAAACGATCGAGTCGATTGACTCGGATCGATTTATGATGTTCTATGTTGTCTCGAGACGGTCTTGACTATAAGTTTGCTGAAATGGTGATCGGCATTTTTGAAAATGCCTCGATTAGATCTGATAATTTTGATGATGTATCTATATATATATATATATATATATATATATATATATATATATATATATATATATATATATATATATATATATATATATATATATATATATATATATATATATATATATATATAATTAGATTTGGTCTCATCCCGAATAAATTTGAGTTGAAAGCATAACTTTGATATATTAGAAATATATGTTACATTATTTTGAAAACATAAAATATTTAGATAAAATGATAATTTTATATAATTATATATAGACTTTTTCACAAAAATTAATAAATAAGATATTATTTTAATGTTTATAAGATATTTTTCTTATATTAGTATCATCTAATTTTGACAATATGCTTATAAAGATATAAAATTTATAATAAATATGAATATTGATAGTAATATATTAATAAAACTTATTTTCATCATATTAAAACGCTTTTTTTTTTGAAAAAAATTTAAATGTTCGGATTAAAATCTATTCAAAAAGAATCTTAAATATATTAATTTTATTTTCAAATTAATATTTTTAAAATGATAAGTATTTTCTTTAAAAAAAATCTCACCAACTCGCTTTAGGGTTTTTTTGTAAAGTGAATGCAATGTAATTAGTTCACTTTTCTCTTTTTTGTTATTTGGATGGAAAAAGTAAATCGTAATTTTTGAGGCATTTGAAATATAGAACAATTTGAGTGTATTTGGAATTCAGATATTCATCCAATACAACAAAAGTTATATCGTAGGCCCATTAGCTAAGGCCCATTTTATGATTTCATATTTTTTATTTATGTAACTTTTAATTTTCTTATAGAAACTCCATGTTTGAAATTTTGCATTTAAAAATTCAAAGCATGATATGTTGGTTGAATCCACATAAAATAATAGCATGTGAAATGGGTGAATGACATAAAATAATGAGGTAATTTAATGCTTCACATTAATGTGGCCCACCTTTCCCTCCATATTTTGAATTCTTTTCTATTGAAAGATGCTTGTAATGGCTATAAATAGCCCCCCTTACTAGAATGAAGGAGAACTTTTGGCAATTACAAATTATTGAGTTATTCTTGTAGTTTGAGAGCTTGGTGGCCAAACCTTGACAATCCTTGGTGGGAGTGCTAGTTATCAAACATATCTTTTTTCCTCACCTCCAATACCCAAGTTCTCTCAATCTCATCAAAAGAAAGAACACCCACCTCCATCAAATGTTATTTTATTTAATAATTTAACTTAAGCTCAATAATTAGTTAATAGGCAGAAGGATACACCAAGCTGATGATGGATATCATTATAGGGAAATATTATAATGTGTGATATCATTTAATCGTCATGTGTTCTTTGAATATATATGCTTTCATGTCAATTTGATTGAAAGTATTCCAATCAATAGTTACTATGTTGTACTTTAAATTACCAAAAATTCTTCTCAATAGATTGTGTGGGTTATTACACCAAAATTGATTGAAAATGCCCCCTAAGTGTAATGTGGACTTTTTCATGAGAAATTTGGTGGTTTTAATTATTTTGATGTGTACACTTTATACACTCTACAGTTTACACCCTCTTTTCCAAAAAATTTCAACTGTGAGCTAAGCTACATTATATGTAAATCCTATTCTAAGTGGTTTGGAGATGTTTCCTTGGAAAATTTGCTAGTTTTTAGAGTAATTTTCACGTGCACACTCTGTACACTCATAAGTGTACGCCATTCTTTCTTAATTTTTTCTATTATGGGGCTTGTAATATGCTTAGTGCATTATTCCAATTTGTTTGATTTAGACTTGGAGAATTGGGGGGTTTTGGGAGCTATTTTTGAAGTGTACACTCTGTACACTCATGAGTTCACACCCTTTTTAAAATTTTTTTTAACTGTGGAGCTTGCCATATGTTTAGTACATTCTATTGTAAGCTGTTTAGAGTTTAGTTATAGAGAATATGAGAGTTTTGCTATTTTGGACTTTCTGTGCACTCATGAGTGTATACTCACTCATGAGTATATCAAAATTTTCAATTGTGGGGCTTGTCATATACTTACATTCTATTGTCTCTTTGGAGTTTAGTCCCAGAATTTGGGGGTTTAAGTGGTTTTGAAGTGTACATTCTATATTATCATGAGTGTACACCCCTTTTTTTAAGTTTTTTTAATTGTGGGGCTTGCCATTTATTTTGTACATGCTATTTTAAGCTACCTCGAGATATTTTCTAGAGAATTTGGTAGTTTTTGGAGCTATTTATCATGTGTACATTATGCACACTCATTAGTTAAAAAAATTAAAAAAAGGGTGTACACTCATGAGTGTACAAAGTGTACACTTCAAAATATCTCCCAAAATTCCCAAATTCTCCAAGAATAAACTCTCTTGCAATATAATGTACTAAACACATGGCAAGCCAAAATTTAAAAAAAAGGGTGTACACTCATGAGTGTATAGAATGTACACTTGAAAACTACTCTAAGAACCAGCAAATTCCCCTGGAAACATCTCCAAATATCTTAGAATAGCATTTACATATGGCAAGCCACACATTTGAAATTTTTTGAAAAGGGTGCACACTCATGAGTGTATAGAGTGTGCACTTCAAATAATAAAGAACATAAATATTCCAGGACTAAACTCCAAATAGCTTACAATAACATGTATAAAATATATGGAAATCCTCACAGTTGAAAAAAATAAAAAAAAAAGGTATGTATACTCATGATCGTACAAAGTGTACACTTCAAAAAGAGCTCCCAAAACTATCAAATTTTCCAGGACTAAACTCCAAACAACTTACAATAGAATGTACTAAACATATGGCAAGCTTCATAGTTGAAAAAATTAGGAAAGAAAGATGTACAGCCATTAGTGTATGTGTGAAAACTGCACCAAAAACCAACAAATTCCCCAGGAAACATCTCCAAATAGCTTAGAAAAATATGTACGAAATAAATGGCAAGCCCCGCAGTTAAATTTTTTTGAAAAAAGGGGTGTACACTCAAGAGTGTACAGAGTGTACACATAGAAAATAGCTTAAAAAACCCCCCAATTTCTCCAGGACTAAACTCCAAATAGCTTACAATAGCATGTACAAAATATATGGCAAGCCCCATTGTTGAAAAAAAATTGAAAAAAAAGGTGTACACTCATGAGTGTACAGAGTGTACACTTTAAAAATAGCTCAAAAGCTCTAAATTCTCCGGGACTAAACTCAATCAGTTTACAATAGAATGTACTAAACATATAGCAAGCCCTAGAGTTGAAAAAATTGAAAAAAGATATACACTCATGAGTGTGCAAAGTGTACACTTCAAAATACCTCTCAAAATCACAAGTTCTCCAAGAAACATCTCCAAATAGCTTAAA
Source organism: Cymbidium sinense (assembly GCA_021442155.1). Classification (NCBI taxonomy): domain Eukaryota; kingdom Viridiplantae; phylum Streptophyta; class Magnoliopsida; order Asparagales; family Orchidaceae; genus Cymbidium; species Cymbidium sinense. Next base: position 86,423,412 of record CM038217.1, on the reverse strand, counting down.
TAGCATTTACAAAACATATGGGAAGCCTCATAGTTGAAAATATTAGGAAAAATGATATACACTCATGAGTGTACATAATGTACACACGATAAATAGCTCCAAAAATTACTAAATTCTTTATGAAATATCTCCAGATAACCTACAATGGCATGTACAAAACAAATGGCAAGCCCCACAGTTAAAAAAAAAAAATAGGTGTACATTCGTGAGTGTACAGAGTGTACACTTCAAAAATAGCATTAAAAACTATCAAATTCTCCAGGAAATATCTCCAAACAGCTTTCAATAGAATGTACTAAACATATGACACGCCACACAGTTGAAATAATTAGGAATAAATAGTGTACACTCATGAGTGTATAGAATGTACACATGACAAATAACTCCAATAACCATCAAATTCTCCAGGAAATATCTCCATAAAGCTTACAATAGCATGTACAAAATAAATGACAAGCCCCACAGTTAAAAAAAATTGAAGAAATAGGTGTACACTCATGAGTGTGCATAGTGTACACATGAAAAATAGCTCGAAAAACTCTCAAATTCTACAGGACTAAACTCTAAATAGCTCACAATAGCATGTACAAAGTATATGGAAATCCCTAGAGTTGAAAAAATTTGAAAGAAAGGGTGTACACTTATGTGTATACAAACCCCCCCCCCCCAAATTCTCTAGGACTAAAGTCCAAACAGCTTATAATAGAATATACAAAACATATGGCAAGCCCCACAATTGAAAAAATTTGAAAAAATTTGTGTACACTCATGAGTGTATAGAGTGTACACTTCATAAATAGCTCTAAAAACTCCTAAATTCTCCAGGACTAAACTCTAAACAACTTACAATAGAATCCACAAAATATATGGCAAGCCCTATAGTTGAAAAAAAATTGAATGAAATGAGAAACTACACCAAATTACCAAGAAACAACTCCAAACTGCATACAATAGCATGTATAACATAGATAAATAAAGGGATGATCTATAATAGCATGTAGAAACATCTTACGATTATGTGCAAATAGATTAAAATAGTATATATAACATAGATAAATAAATAGCTAATCTACAATAGCATGTACAACACAGATAAATACAAAGATAATCTACATTTAGATTTCCAAATACTTTATTTGTATACACATCAATCTTCTTGCACTCAACATTTTACAGCTCAGTTATTTTATATTTAAACAAAAAATAACATAATAGAAGTCAGCTTTGAAGCAATTCATTTTCTTTGGCCAATCTTGGTGCTCAGCCTAGTCCATTGGAGGTTTGCTAATCGCTGCCTCCATGTATTTACACACAAACATGCCATAATCAATACTATTTCTTGGTACACTACTGCTCACTTCGATTGGTCATTGTTGAGGATTACTCTCAAAAGCCTAGCCAACATCTTGGATGAATAATTTGATCTAAAGAGTTAAAAATAAAGGTGAAGAGTTAGGTACAAAGTAAGCATTTGGACAAGCGAAAATGACAAGAATTCTTATAATATCAGGAAAAATGACCTTATGAGTTGGGTTTGGTAGTGAGTCATAGAAGTACCAAGCCCCTTTCTTAATAACTAGTAGTGTCCATTGTTGATTATTGATAATGGTAAGAGTAAATCAACCATTGAAATACTATCTGGTAACATCTTTGGAGGAACATTTTATTTTCTTTAGCTATGCCATATTTAGCATGACTCTGTAAGAATTCAAAGAAAAGTTAAAAATTACCAGCTTATAGCTATCAAAACTTTTGAAAGCATCAAATAACCCAAGCATCCATGCACTAACTCACCCAATGTAGGCATGAAACATATAGATATGGGACATATAGCCCAAGACAGATCTTATTCTTCTTGGCCAGCAAATAAGCGAAGGAATCAACATGTGCATCTCATAGATACTGATTTGTCAACAACTCATTAATTTGGCCTCTCACAATAATGATATTCTCAGCCGAGAATATGCTATCACTCCTGCATGTGAGAAGCATGAGAATGTGAGCACTACTAAACTAAATAGTAATTTTATATATACTGAATGAAATTGACTAAGCAATGACTTACTTGCCCTTGAATCAGGCGCAAGAAGTGTCAATGAGCTGCAGTATTGGCTTGGGTAGAACATCTCTTGATGAGAAGTCTATGATATCATGTGCCTCAGCTGACTGCAAAAAATTAATAAGGTTTAAGAGCTAGATTCAATATGAATTAAAGTCGACGCTTCTAAGATGAAAAATACCTCCGTCTGATGCTCCTCAACCACTATGACAGTAGTTGTTGGTTCATCATTTGTAGGAACCTCTCTTAACTTACATAAAAAATCAGAAATCAACATTATTAGATTAAACTAAAAGAAAATCCAAGAAATACCTCATCTCTGATATCCTCATGGCGAACAAAGAGTTACGTCGGTCTTCTTTGACATTTTGTGAATGGGGATGAGATAGCTTTCCTCTTTCTCAGCTGTCTCACCTTCACACCATGTTCAATGCTGCCCAGTAAAGGCTGAGCACCATCTTTCTGTCAAGTCGTAGCCTTCTTAAGAGCTTCCCTTCTGGTAGCTTCCTCGAGCTTCCCTAGTGCTTGGACCCTCCTGTCTAGCAACCAGCGCCTCAATGACTAGCCATGAATTAATACCATATGCTCTCTCAATTATTGAAGCTTCAAAAAATGATACTCTATCCTCCACAGCCATGAAACCTGAAAGTATCTTATCTATCTCAAGATTTATGGGGTAGTAGTAGATGGCGCTAGATACATATGATGGAGGAGAATATCGAGGAGAGATGTAGAGAGATCCACTTGGGGCTGCACTCCTTGGACTTGGAATGGGGCTTCTATGGGGCTCACTAGGGTTGTAATCGAGCCGATTACTTATCGGATTGGACTTGGCTTGGACAAATTAAAAGTTGTTCGTGTTCGGTTCGAGTTCGAGCCGAGCTTTTGTATGGATGTTCAAGCTTTGCTTATATTTATTTATGTTCAAGCTTGATTTGTACTTGGCTTGTTTGAAATAAGTAAATAAATATATAATCGAGTTAATGAATAAGCTTTAAATGAGCACTTAAGTTTTCTCTAATTTTTTTGTTGAAAATAATTTCTTAAATCTCATATAAGTTCCCCACACAATACAAAATCTAGATTTTAAAAAGAAATTAAATTATGAAAAATTATATAAGGGGTAAGCTTGACTAAAACATACATAAAAATCAAGAGCTAAATATTTTGATAATATGATGCATATAAATTCATAAAAGAAGAAGGCACACAATCAGTCATTTTTAAAATATAAGCACACATTTGGCTATTTTTAAAATATAGGCACACAATCGATCATTTTTTAAAATAAATGTAACTTTTAAAAAATATATATAAAAGCATACAGGCAGCATTTTTATAAAAAAATAATAAGGCACAATCGGAATGAAATATTTAACTTCAATTTTACTAATTGTGTGAGTCATGTTCAAATAATTCATTGAAAAATAACTTTATGTAAAGACCAAACTACCATATAAAATATACAATAGTTAATTAACATCTTCATATAATTAGCCAAATAAGAGACTAACATTAAAGGCCAAAATGATATCTTCATCAAACTAATCAACCACTGAAATGTTATTTGGCTACAAGATTATGGGCAGTCTTGCCAATGCCATTAGAAGACTTGAATTACCATTAGTTTTTACTAAGGATGATAATAAAGACAAGCACATTGATAATTTAGACAAAAAAATCGTTTTCTATATAAAGAAAGAATACTCTCATTATAAAGTCTTTGTAGCATGGAACCACTCTTCTCATTATCGAAAATATCTTTTAAAATCAATCTTGGTAGTTAGCTCAAAATAATTGATTCAATGTCATAGCTAAGCTGATCAAAAATTCAAAACCTGAGAGAGAGAGTGACAAACCGACATAAATTGAAGAGGAAAAAAGAGTGAAGTTGAAAAGGAGAGGTGGGAAGTCGAAGAAGAAGAGAGAACGATTGGTTCAAGCCATAATTTACCTTGGCTTTCCTCGTGAATCGACTGAAAAGGATGGAGGGAGAGACTGACGAAAGTTGATAAGAAGATGAGGGAATGCCGGTGGAAGTCGAAGAGAAGACGAGGTAATGCCAGTCAATGCCGAAGGCAAGTTATGCTTAGCCGCTTCAATGGACAACTGAGGACCGAAAGTTGATAAGAAGATGAGGGAATGCCGGCGGAAGTCAAAAAGGAGATGAGGGAATTCCAACGGAAGTCGATAACAAAGGCAAGTTAGGCGCAGCTTCAAGGGACTTAACCATACAGGCATGAAAGCTATGAATTAAGATTAAATAAAGTAACATGTTAGCTTTAATTAAATAATTTAATTATTAATATAAGATTTTTTTATATTTTTGTGTATTTATCCTATAATTTATAAAACTATAATATCAATTATATATTATAAATATTTAATTAAATGTATCATATATTTTTTGATAAATTATACCGCTAAATTTAATTATATAATATTTTTAATTAAATATATAATTAAAAATACATATAAGTTATATTTACTCATACTTTGAAGATAATATATGAATTTTTATCAAACTTAATATCAATTATTTATCAAATTACTTGTCGAATAGTAAACGAGTATGTTTATGAACATAAACAAGCGAGTAAGATCGTATTCATGTTCAGTTCATTTAACCTTTGAGTTTTCAAAAATTGTTCAAGGTTGTTTGTTTATTAATTTGAACAAACATGAACGAGCATTAATCGAGCCTAGTTCGAGTAGTTCAACGAGTGCATTGGTTCATTTACAGCCATAAGGCTCACTGTGGGTTGGATGCAGGACAGGGGGCACTATTTCAAAGAGTCAGGTCTCCTCCTCTGATATATCTTCAAATGATAGGAAGACCTGTGCTATACCAATAAGAAAATATGATAATTTCTAAAAGAAAAAACATTTGAGATAAATGAAGTAAATTTATTTCACATCACTTGGTGTCCCTCAAATCACTAAGGAATCCTCTAATTTTATTTTGACCATCAAACATAATGGTTTTGTATAAGGAACGGTGGCCATATGATTCTTGTGGGCTCTGCCTGATTTGAAAACAAAGATTTACATAACTTAGCTTTAATGCATAAAATAATGTAAATATGAAGATGTAAAATATACCATCAGAAGAGTGACAAAGTCACTCATGTACCCGGGTGCCTTTTGCATCAAATGTTTTGATGTAATACCATCAAACTATGAAACTAGGAAGCTGCAGATAGCTTCTGGCCAATTATAATCAACAAATCTCTCTATGTCGTTAGCATAGGAGATCAAATCCGATGTTATTCTATAATTATGATATATAAAATAAAGATTTGAAAGTAAAAATTATATGTACAACTGCACAAACTGTGATGTAGTCAACGAACGATCCAACTTCTCAATTTTATTTATAAAATCAACTAAGTTGGACTTGAAAAGTAGGGTTTTTGTCATATAACCTTCTCCCATCTGTTTGGCATCCCTACTATTAATTCAACTTCATTGGAAGTGAAAGAAATGCATTGGACACAAATGTAGAATACCTGCTTTTCTATATTCCAGTAGGACATGAGTGAAGTTATGGTACCCAAATCTTGTTGAATTGTAGACATTCTAATGAATTGATGCACATGTAGCCTTCTTAAAATGACAAGCACTTCATTAGTAAAGCGGCCTAAAATATAATCAAATACTGCTCTAATGGTGGATAGCTTGCATCTGAAAGTTATCCTTTTCTCAGACATTTTAAGCTTCAAATGAAAAGTGAATTAATGAGAACATTGTCTATAGAATGGAGGTCCAGAGTGTACACATAAAAATTAGCTCCAAAAAGTGTCAAATTCTCCATGAAGCATCTCCAAATAGCTTACAATAGCATGTACAAAATATATGCAAGCCCACGTTAACAAAAATTAAGAAAAAGGGTGTAAACTCATGATGCAAAGTGTACACATGAAAAATAACTCTAAAAAGTGCTAAATTCTCCAAGAAATATTTTTAAACAGCTTACAATAGCATGTACAAAACATATGTCAAGCCCCAGAGTTGAAAAAACCTGAAAAAAAAGGTGTAAACTCATGAGTGTACGGAGCGTACACTTCAAAAATAGCTCCAAAAACTCCCAAATTCTCTAGGACTAAACTCTAAACAGCTTACAATAGAATGTACTAAACAAATGATAAGCCCCACAGTTGAAAAAATTGAAAAAGGGTATACACTCATGAGTGTACACTTCAAAAATAGCTCCAAAAATTCCTAAATTCTTTAAGACTAAACTCCAAATAGCTTATGATAGAATGAATTAAATATATGACAAGCCCCACAATTGAAAAATTTTAAAAAAGGGTGCACACTCATGAGTGTATAGAATGTACACTTAAAAAATAGCTCTAAAACCCCCTAATTATTCAAAAAATATCTCCAAATAGCTTACAACCTCACAGTTAAAAAAAATGAAAAAAAGGGTGTACACTCATGAGTGTACACTTCAAAAATAGCTCAAAAAATCCCCCCAAATTCTCCAGGACTAAATTCTAAACAACTTACAATAGAATGTACTAAACATATGGCAAGCCCATAGTTGAAAAAAATTTGAAAAAAGGGTGTACACTCATGAGTGTACATAGTGTACACTTCAAAAATAGCTTCAAAAACTCCTAAATTCTCGAGGACTAAACTCCAAATAGCTTACAATAAAATATACAAAACATTTGGCAAGACCTACAATTGAATTTTTTTTTTGAAAATAATGGTATACACTCATGAGTGTACAGAGTGTACACTAAAAAAAATACTCTCAAAAGTTTCAATTGTCTAGGACTAAACTCCAAACATCTTACAATAATATGTACAAAATATATGGCAAGTCGCATAGTTAAAATTTTTTGAAAAAAAGAGTGTACACTCATGAGTGCATAGAGTGTACACTTCAAAAACAGGTCCAAATAGCTCAAAATTCTCTAGGAAATTTTTTCAAATAGCTTACAATAGCATGTACAAAACATTTGGCAAGGCTCAGTTAAAAAAATTTGAAAAAAGGGTTGCATACTCATAATTGTAGAGAGTGTATACTTCAAAAATAACTCCAAAAAATCCTAACTTCTCCAGGAAACATCTCCAAACAGCTTACAATAGTGTATACTAAATATATGACAAGCCCCATGGTTAAAAAAACTGAAAACAAGGAGTACATTCATGAGTGCACAAAGTCTACATGAAAAATAGCTGCAAAAACTTCCAAATTTTCTAGGAAGCATTTCCAAATAGCTTATAATAGCATGAACAAAACATATGACAAGCTCCATAGTTAAAAAATATTAAAAGAATGGATGTGCACTCATGAGTGTATAGAGTGTACACTTTAAAAATATCTCCAAAAATCCCAAATACTCTAGGAAATATCTCCAAATAGCTTACAATAGCATGTACTAAACATATGACAAGCCCATAGTTGAAAAAAATTAAAAATAATGTTGTACACTCATGAGTGTACAGAGTATACATATGAAACACAACTCCAAAATCTCCCAAATTCTTAAAGAAGCATCTCTAAATAGCTTATAATAGCATGTACAAAACATATGGCAAGCCCCACAGTTAAAATTTTTTGAAAAAAGGAGTATACACTAATGAGCCAAAATTCTTTAGAAAATTTCTCCAAACAGCTTTCAATATCATGTACAAAATATATGACAAGCCCCACAGTTAAAAAAAATTGAAAAAAAAAAAGTTGTACACTCATGACTGTACAGAGTATACACTTCAAAAATAGCTCTAAAAATCTCATAGTCTTTAAAGAACTCAAATGTGCTCCTATTCGACAGTCGGAACAAATGTGGAAACCCTAAATCTCTAAAGTTCAAGAATGGAAGAAGAAATACCTCACGGAGTCACCGAGATGGAGAAAATGATATAATACCTCAATTTTTAATGCCCGGGATTTAGCAGAACTCTGGAGGAAGGTCAGATGCAATACCGGCAAGGAAGCTGAGTACAATTTTTGTACGACTAAACACAGCTCAAAAATGAAAATATCTAAATTTTTAGGGCCTCAGAATCTGAAACGGCTTCCACGCCGTCCAACATGTTCAATCCCGTTGTTTGAACGATTCGAATAGCGTTAACGACATTTCGACCGGCGTTACTGCATTATAAAATAAAAAATAATATTTTATTAGTGGACACATGTTGAGACCCGATTGGTGTTCGGACGCAAAGCTACGTCCTGACTCTGCATGTAATATTTTCTCAGAAAACACAGTATCAAGGTTGGAAATTCAAACTTGTTTCATTATGTAGATAATGGCTTCCATGATCCATGAACTGGAACCCAGAATAGTATGTACAAACATGTAAATGAGCAATGGCACCAGGTACATTATTAAACAATATCTGCTTTCTTTTATTACATTATTATTATCAACTTAGTGTCCATACTAACATTATTAAGTATAAGTATTGTGAATTTCAGCCTGGGTGAAACATCACATTTTTACACTAGAAGAAAGGATTGGGATTTAACATAGGTTGTTAATACTAGCTTAGTCAACAAAGGTCAAAGGTCGACTTATGAGCAACTAGGGCCAACCTAGTCGATCAATCTAGGGTCAAACTATGAAATCATAAATGAACTGAGTTAAACTAGCTAAGGTGGGTGGTCTACTAAATCGTTGTTGTAGTATTGAGTTAATATATTGCATTTGTCAAATTAAATGACATGATAATGAATGCAATATAGAGCACGACCATTTCATGTGTTAAAATATCAAATATTTTGTTTACTCATTTTACTCGATAATGTTAACCTGTGTGGAAGAGGTTGAATTGAATCCGTTGAGGATTTTTTACCGATCCGAGGTTGTTTGTCAGAGTGTGACTCGATGACGTTAACCTGTATGGAAGAGGTCGAATTGAATCTATTGAGGATTTTTGACTTATCCGAGATTGTTTATCAGAATGTGACTCGATGACGTTAACCTATATGGAAGAGGTCGAACTGAATCAGGTGAGGATTTTTGACCTATCTGAGGTTGTTTGTCAGAGAGTTACTCGATGACGTTAACATGTATGGAAGAGGTTGAATTGAATCCGCTGAGGATTTTTGACCTATCCAAGGTTATTTGACAGAATGTGACTTGATGACGTTAACCTGTATGGAAGAGGTCGAATTGAATCCACTGAGGATTTTTGACCTATCCGAGGTTGTTTGTTAGAGTGTTACCCGATGATGTTAATCTGTATGGAAGAGATCGAATTGAATCCGTTGAGGATTTTTGCCCCATCTGAGCTTATTTGACAGAGTGTTACTCTATGACGTTAACCTGTATGGAAGAGGCCATGAAAAGTCCACCAAGGACCTTTTGACCTATCCTAGGTATTAGCCAAAGTGTTATTTGACATCTTACCTGTGTGGAGTAGGTGCAGAGTTTTGACCTATCCGAGGTTGTTTGTCAGAGTATTTGCTCGATGACGTTAACTTGTGTGAGTAGGTGCGAAGTTTTGAACTATCGAGGTTGTTTGTCAAAGTCTTTCCTGAATGACATTAACCTGTGTGGAGTAAGTTTTGATTTATCCGATGTTGTTTGTCAGAGTCTTTGCTCGATAACGTTAACTTGTATGGAAGAGATCGAATTAAATCCGCTGAGGATTTTTGACCAATCCGAGGTTGTTTGTCAAAGTATTACTTGATGACGTTAACCTGTATGGAAGAGGTCGAATCAAAACATCCGTTTGTGGTTGTAGCAAAGTTGCTCCTTAACTTTGGTCTTGTTTTTCCATGAGTATGATTGGAAAATTATAATTTGCAAAGCTATATCTCTTCTCAATATTGAAAAATCTTCCAACTTTGACTTGTTTCTTGGGATGGTAATCGATTAGATGCTTAACATATTAATATAGATGATCTTCTGAGATTAAGAGTTGTCCCCCAGTTTTCGAAAGAATCTGAAGGAACGAAGTTTGACGAATCTTCATTCTTCGCTTGCACTCCTTAAAAGCTTGACATGTTCCACCTCGATGGTGGTTTTGATCTTGTTGGAAAACTTGGTCGCCATGCATGATGAAATGGGAATTCCATGACTCCCCAAATGCATGCTAGAAACCAGTGGTAGAGTGAAAGTTTACGTCTTAGCCTTGTTGTGAAATTTAGCACACACACTGGTATTTAAAGAGTGAACAAGAAAACTCTAAAATTTTTATGTGAAAAACCTTGAAAAGAGGTAAAAACCATGGGGCCTAGCCCAGTAAAAATCTTCCACTATGTATTTGTTTTGGAGTACAAGTTTTCCGACACGGATTACGTATAGAGAGAAGGGTCGATAATGGGAATCCCAAAATCAGGCAACAATAGCCATATAATAATGGTGAACAGCGGAGGTCAGCGATTGATGATGAAGGTCGTCGGGATGGTGACCGGCGAAGATGGCCATCGAGGATCGGCGACCGTGACCGGCGATGGTAGTCAATGTCGGTGATCGGCGATGATGACCGGCGACGATGGTTGACGACGATGACCAGCGACGAGGGCTGGCGGCAGTGGTCGACGGTGACGACCGGCGACGAAGATTGACAATGGCAAGGATCAGGGCTGACGGCGGCCGGCGCGGTGGTGGTTGGTAACCAACAGGGGTGTTCGAACCGAAAGTGGTAACGACACGCTGGAGGATTTTAGAGCTTTCTCCTCTCTCTTGCTCGGGCTTCCCCTCATATGAAGAATGAAGGGCTATTTATAGATTGGAGGAGTGACGTCTCTATAAATATATGCAAAATCCGAACCACTCCACTTCGTCGGACGGCTCAGAATGATTCCTTTGATCATTTGATGTATTTTAAGTATTTGAATGCTCAAATGATATCGGAATTAGGAGATCTTAGGCTTGTTAGATCTGGCTCGTCAATACGCTCGATTTGACTATAAATACTCCATGTTTAAGAGATATTTAGGGATTTAATTGATATCCCAAAGTTTCCAATGATATTTTAATTGCTTGATCTCGACTAGTTTCAACTGAGGATCAAATTGCTTTTGACATCAAGATTCGTGCTTCGACTAGTAAAATTTTAAGTGTCATATCAATAATATATTTCTTTTATTAACAATATAGGTACTATTATAACAATTTATTATTTAAAATTATGTTGTATAATTCTTATTCAATACAGGCACTTACCATTATTTTATGCCACTTAAGGCGTTGAGTTAAGCATCTTTTGGTTGAGCTTAGACTTTTAATGAAGATAAATATTTAATTATAAATTTATTTATATATATATATATATATATATATATATATATATATATATAGTACCTAATTTTCATATATTTATATATTTAATAATATATCAAAAATAATATTATCATTAATTTCTTAAAATAAAATATATTTTAGTAAATATAAAAATTGTGTTACGCATATGTAAATATGAAATTTTAGATGTTCTGCATATGTAAATACATAAAAATTGTGTGCTTTGCATGTAAATCATTTAAAAAAATAATAAAATTTTTTTATATAATTCTTATAACTGCTACTAATTTTTCTTATATGAGATATTATTGATGACTAAATTGTAACTGTAACTATTGATCTTATTCTAATCACAAATTTAGGCAAGCATATAAAATTGATCTAAAATTGAACTGTTTATTGTATAAAAGAATAGATATTGCATTTAATGAGTTTTGGAACATTTAATGTCATTTATATAATTTTAGTGCATACAAAATATAAAAAATATTGCTAATTAGTGTGGAAAAGAAGAATGACTGTAATTGTTAAGCATATATGTTAATGAAAATTATGGGATGCAAAGAGTTATTGGCAAAAATATAAAAAGGATAAAAGAAAATATTATTGTCTAAAATGTATTCATCTCTTTTCTTAGTTAATGATGGATGGCTTGACTTAAAGGTTGATGAGTTGATGAACACAAATAAGTCTTTGTGATCAAGTAAGTTCAAGAGAGAACATACATCATTTAGATGATCGATCTTCAAATATATATACCCATTCAAAGGTTAATGATCTTATCCTGAATATTTTCTCCAGATTCAACCGACACTCAATTCATTAGCTCATTGATAATCACTTTCTAGAGGCTCCTTTGCTCGTGTCCTTTGTAGAATGCTCTTCTTTTTTTGTATGTGGTGAGGCAAGATGCTCCCCTCCACATCTTTTCCCTCAGTCAACTTCCCCTCCCGACAAAGTAAAGCTTCTCTAATCATTCTTAATGTTGTGCTTTTTATATTGTTGGATCATTTCAAACCTTCTCTTCAATCAATTCTTGATTAGCAAACCTTGATTAGCAAACCTTCTCTTCAATCAATTCTTTATCTCTGTATGATTGTTTCATCCAAAACATAATCTTTTAAATTTTTTTGTATGTGTGAATATATATGTATGCATAAATACATATATTTGTGTGTGTGTATCAGTTGGTGATTCTTTTATGGAACTTCTTAAATGAAAAAAAAAGCCAAGCATGGGCATGAGATTCATGTTTGTAGAAAATTTGTAAGGAAGAATGTCCAACATCAACAACCTATTATCCCTATACAAAAGATATATTTTCTCTATTGATAGATATTATATCATGTCATGTCGAGTTAATATGGAGGCATCTCTATTATCTCCTCCTTAAATGTTTATGTTTCTCCTAATCTTAGAAAAATAAATCACGACAATTTAGATGATTTCGTTGCTATTACACTTATGAATTAGGCTGATATTGCTAAAAATATACTCAAATCTATTCATGCTTGAGCATCCTTATATGCATTAAAACATTAGCCACTTAATAGGACATTGATCAACTTATCTTGCCACTCTAGTTAATAGATCTAATGGAGATACTCGAGAGAAAAAAAAATTCTACTCTTTAATATTACCAAGCATTGTAGAGGTAAAGAGAAAATTTATGTTATCCTCATTCCAGTAGATCTTTCTCTAGATCTTTTCCATGATATGTTAAATATAAATGGGGAAGGAAGTACTACTAAATGTCCCTATCTATGTTCACTCTTTTGTTTTGCCTTTATCTTCTATTTGGTGTTGGTATTTTTATATTTTGTGGTTTTAGGAGTTTGTTTTTTTATGTGACCTTATGATCTCTTCAATTGTAATTACTTTTCCTTTAAAAAATTATATTTGAATAAAATAAAAGAATATTTTCTTGAATAGTTCTAGGAAATTATAAGTTAAGTAAAAGTTATATAAAAATTTCATTATATTTCATATTAAAAAAAATAACGCTAAATAGATGAAAATTATGCTAATTTTTCATGCATATTTTTTATTTATAGTATATTTTATTATAGCAAATTAAAAAATAAAAAATAATTCAATATTTTAGTTTTGGTCATGTTAATTAAAAATCAAAAAATATTTTTTATAACTGAAAAAATTTTAATTCTTATTTGCTATAAATTACTGTAAATAATAGACTATTTTTATCTATTCAACTAATTAATATTTTGATATAAATTAAATGATAAATTTAATTTTGGTAAACTTAATAAATAAAATATTTCTTATTATTATACAATTGTCTAATTATGAGGATAAATTAGTTATGTTAAAAATATAAAAAATATTAAAGTAATAGTAATTATTAATAAAAAAATGTTTAAAATATATTAATTGTGTGGTTCACCAATCCCCTCTTTCTATTTCATATTGATTTTATAAATAGGCTTTTATTATTGGTGGTCAAATGGGAGATTTCAAAGTAAAATATTTTCTTGTTAACTCTTTATCAATTCTTTACTCAAATTTTTTTCTTTTTCGGTCAAAACAGGGGAAAGAAAACAAAATAAAATAATTTATTATGACATGGACTTCTTTTATTTATTAGATGGAACTTATTTTTTATACAAATCATTAACTATATATTTTATATTATCCTTCAATATAATTAGATTATTAGTGTAACAATTTAATTGTTTTTTTAATAATTTAGTTGTTTTGATAGGTAATATATGATGAAATCAATTCTACACCATTAAGATTATATATATATATATATATATATATATATATATATGTAATCTCATTCTAATATATCAAGTAATTTTTTTTGATTATTTTCTAATTTCTTAAATATTTGTCATTTTTATAATAAAAATTGTTTGAATAAAAAATATTTTATCTCTTTCATGCTAAGTAATCTCAAACTCAATTAATCAAGTTCAAGTTCAAGCTCAAGTTCGAGCCAAGAATGACTTGTGTTTAACTCAATACATTTACACCTCTAGAATAAACTCATTTAAAGTGATTAGAAGAACAAAACAACTTCACATTAGAAGACCAAATTTTGAAATTAACCTAATTTAAGATATACATCTCCTTGATTAGACTATATAATTTTTTTTTTTTTTTTTTACGTTGCCAAATGCATAACATATCCTATAGCACTAAAATTCCACTGAAACTTATAAATAGAAGAATTATTCAATATTTGGAAGAATTGTTATTAAAAATATTTGAACATGTTTATAACTACTCAATTTTAAATATATAATTCTTATTTTCTTAAGTCAAATGCACTAATATTATATAAAATATAATTACATGTAAATGAAGGATTAGGATAACATAATGATAATATATATTTTTTTCTTTTGAAAAATATTAAATAGGAGAGTAAGCATGAACAATTCAAGTTTGGCTTTTCATAAAATGGAAACATTCACTTGATTAATTTAATCATGGATTGTAGTAATTTATTGAGATATATTAGAGCAACATGATTATTATTATTATTATTATTATTATTATTATTATTATTATATATATATATATATATATATATATACTCTGATATAAATTGGTCATCTGTATAATATAATTATAATTAATCACTTTTACTTATAGCATTTCTTATGGATTATTAGTAATTTATATTATTTTTTATAACATATTTGTTCTATAATGCCTTCTAAATTAACCAATATATTTTAGAAAGCTAATAACACGAGAAGAGTTCACATACATCTAGTCTGTTATGACCATAATGCCATTATGTGTTTCGACTGGAACTAAAAGAGATCAGCCTAGTGAGCCAACACATGATACACAGCATACATGAGGTCTCCGTTATTGGAATATGAGGTTGGTCATTCTTTTGGGCACCTAGTGGACTGATCATATTAAAATGCACAAGAGTGGGAACATAACATATATATTATCAGTTAGGTGCATATATAATTCGTTATGGATTATTTTTAGTTAATTGTTTTTTTTTTTTGGTTATTTTCAATTTGAGAATTGTGTCATCAATAAAACCATAATTTTAGAAATATAACTAAAATTAAATTTTCATAATGACCATTAGGAGCTAATGTAATTTTACAAAATAATTATAAAATACTTATTATATAAATATTTATTAAATTAAATTTTATAAAATTAGGAGTAAGAATGTTGTGACAAAATAAATAAATAAATAAATAGATAAAAGTGAGCTTTCCTTTCGTTTGATCAAACTTTTACATGTTTCTTTCTCTATCTTAGAGCTATAAATGCTGCCCCCTATCCAATAGTGAAAGCTCAAAGCTCCTAATCTTAGGTTTTGTGTTGTCTTACCTCTAACGTGTAATGAATGGTTATATGTTGTTTGTTTCTCTACTTGCCCACTCTCACTCTCACTTTAGCTTTGCCCTAAACCTCCACAAAGCACTCCACTTATATATATATATATATATATATTCTCCTTTTATCAAGTAGTGAGTTGAAAATTTTAAAAATAAAAAAAATCCCATCATTTTAATTACACAGTCATGTTTATAATACTATATTATTGAAACTCAAACTCTATCTTCATTCCTCAACAACCTATTATCCCTATTCAAAAGATATTTTTCTCTATTGATAGATATTATATTATATGTCTGAGTTAATATGGAGACATCTCTATTATCTCTTCCTTAAATGTTGCTGCTTCTCCTAATCTTAGAAAAATAAATCACGACAATTTAGATGATTTCGTTGCTATTACACTTATGAATTAGGCTGATAATGCTAAAAATATACTCAAATCTATTCATGCTTGAGCATCCTTATGTGCATTACAACATTAGCCACTTAATGGGATATTGATCAACTTATTTTGCCACTCTAGTTAATAGATCTAATGGAGATACTGAGAGAAAACCTCCAGAACGCTGTAGACAGGGGGCAGGGGTTTCCGAGAGGCAGACCGAGGGAGAGAGAGAGAGAGAGAGAGACTACGGGAAAGAGAGGGGCTTCGGCTGCGGGAGAATCTATTTATAAGATTTATTTTTTTATTATTTTATTTGCCCAAATTTGAATTTTCACGCCGACATCGTCACATAGACAATATATATATTTGATTAACCTTGACTACAGTCCGAAAATGAATTCACCTCTCATATTTATTTGAAATGAGTTTTTTTTTATCAGCATCATCCAAGTTGGGTTCTGTATCACTTTTTTTTTCATTGAATCAGCAGTCAAATTCAGTTTTTGTGGATCAAGTGTATAAATGGCAACCAAGTTTGACAGCTGGTTCTATTCACTTTGAATAGCTATTTATCACATGATCCGTAATCTCTTGTTACAACAGGAACTCATTGAGAAGCTTAGCAAGGGCTATCTACCAAAGAACGAGTATCAGTGTATGAATGATCCAAGCCCTTCATTCCATGGAACCTCAAATAATGGATCAATTCAAGCAAATGACAGCCACCCTGCTCACTCCATGAGATCTCGGCGTACTGCTACGTGGGCTAGGCCTTGTAGCTCTGACGATGGCTACTCTAGGTAATCACTTCTATAGATGGATTACTGTAACGCATTATTACTTTTTTTGTCTACTATTTTCATTTTCATGTCATTCTTTCAGTCAATTAACACTTGGTCCTTCGCAGCGATTCTGTTCTTAGGCATGCCTCTAGTGATTTTAAAAAAGATGGGCCAACGCATTTTTGTTTTTTTATTATTGGTGGAGCCACTCGATCTGAGGTGATCATTTATCATAATGTGGAGTCTTCAGCAGTTGTACAAATTTATTTTTTATTCACCTTGCTTGAAATTGGCTTTTAACAGTTTCGTGTAGCTCATAAACTCACCTCAAAACTTAAGAGGGAAGTTATTCTTGGTTCAACTAGTCTTGATGATCCTGCACAGTTTATTACGGTGAGTTTAGGATATCTTTGAGTAAATTCTTCTAACAATATGTTTACTGAGATGTGGTAACTTTTTTCCATGCTACTTTTTTTATTTTGTTAGTTATTTGCGATTCAGTTTACTGAGAATATGACATTTAATAGGACACAATGGAAAAAAAAAGATTCAGATAGCCGATCCCACGTAGTGGGTTAAAAATTTGTTATTGTAATAGTTATATGCCATTCATTAAGCATAGTCTTAGTTTTTGCATGCTTTTTACTCATTTCAATGAAAATTTAATGCCGACATTAAACTTTATTTGAATTTAAAAATAGCTTATTTGGATCATAATGGATCAATTTACGTAGTTTCTGTGTTTAAATTTTTTGTATCATGCCTGGCATAATTATCACTTTACTATGCTGAGTTTAATCTCTCGTTCTCGTGTTGGATGTGAAAATAAATTGGTTCCCTACCCAATGAACATTCCGGCCGTTAAATGCCTTTCATTAGTCTTGTCTTTGAATATTTCTTTTATGAGCACTCCCAGTTTTATATTTATGCAAACGATATGAAATTTCATGTGTTGATAATATATGGCTAACTGTTTTGACCATTATTGATATATAATTGCAGAAATTGAAGCTCCTCTCTATTGAGGACATCTCCCTCGATGATATCCACATCTAATTCAGGGGTCTCCATTCTCTTTTAGTCTTTCAATCACAATTCATCTCACTTGCTTATGCGCTGATTCAGATTATTTTTCTCACAATAGAAGCAATATTCATGATTAGTTTTATTGCATCAGGCTGGTTAGAAGTCTTCCCCCTCCCCCATGAGAAAACACAGTATCAAGGAAGGAAATTCAACACTGTTTCATTATGTAGATAATGGCTTCCATGACCTGAACCTAGAACCTGTAAATAGTATGTACAAACATGTAAATGCAATGGCACCAGGTACATTATTAAACAATATCTGCTTTCTTTTATTACATTATTATTATCAAAACGTAGTGTCCCTACTAACATTATTTAAGTTTAAGTAATGTGGATTTCAGCTTGGGTGGAACATCACATTTTTACACTAAAAGAGGTTAGGATTTGACATAGGTTACTAAAACTAACTTAGTCAACAAAGGTCAAAGGTTGACTAATGAGCAACTAGGGCCAACCTAGTCGATCGATCGAGGGTCAAACTATGGATTAATAAATGAACTGAGTCAAACTAGCTAAGGTGGGTAGTCTACTAAATCGTTGTTATCGTATTGAGTTGATATCTTGCATTTGTTAAATTAAATGACATGATAATGAATGCAATATAGAGCACGAACATTTCATGTGTTGGAATATCAAATATTTTGTTTACTCGAATATCATGTTAATAGAGTGATAAATAAGCACACAAGTAGAATGCATTGTATAATAGGAAAATTTTATGTGGAAACTTGGATATAATTATAGGGCCTAGATATATTGAAATCTCTAAACTCTAATTATGATATTAGGTTATTGATGGCCACACTCTTCTTGAACTGTGTTGAAATAAAGTAAAAGACAAATCTTGTAGTAGATGATATGATTGTGTATAAGGATGTGTATTAGTCAGATTGAATATCAAAAAGTCGAACTAAATTGGGGTTATTTGATCGGTTTGATTTGATTTATAATTTTACAATATGATTTTTGGTTTCAAATGAGAGATTATTTGGTTTTCGGATTTTGGTTTAATTTCAAAAGCAAAATTTTGACTAAATTGAATAAGTTGAAAAAAAAATATATTTTATTTTGATTTAGGATTTATTTACTTAATTATTAGGAAATCTTATTATTTTTTAATCAGAATGGTTATTGCACTTTTAAAATTTTACCATTACATTGTGTTTGTATATTTTTCAGTTTAATCAAATTTGAATCATATAAAGTAAATTTTGATTTGATTTGATTTTATTCTATAATGATGAGTGATAAATTATAAAGTCTGTTGTTCCAGCTCTTGATTTTGAAAAAAAAAAAAAAACCTTCAATCACAATACAAATGTATCGAAAATAGGAGTTTCAATTCGAGTTAATATGTCAAGTTTAGATATGATTAGATGTTGATTCAAATTAAATATGATCAGCTGTAATTTGATTTCTTTATTTTATAAAACAAATATGATCTGTTTAATTTAATTAACTTAATAAGAAGCCTCATAAAAATAGGGCCAATTTTGAATAATAAATGGGCAAATATTATATTTGAGTGCATTTGAAAATAATAATTTTATAAAAAATATCATTTGATTATCCGTACTTGGATTTTATCATTAATTACAAATAATAATTATATAAAACATAATTACCATCCTCAAAAGAGCAAAGTGCTTTTGAATTTACTATAGAATAGTTGCTTGCTATTCGAATGACTTTCTTGGCTCTCTCAGCTCCTTGAAACCGTCGTATCTCCTCTAAACTTAAACCCTAATTCACATGTGAATTTTAAATTTTAATTTATATAAAAAAATTTAAAAATTTAGTGAAATATAGTTAATAATATGATATATAATATTTTAAACTTATAATAAGACTTTTAGATTTTCATTTTAATGTCATTTAATATTCTCAACTTCAAATTATAAAACTTTCAGTGACAGTAAGTGTTGCATATTTTATATAATATTTTTTTTATTTTTATTTATTATTATTATTATTATTATTTTTACTCTAAAGTATAAAGTAAAGTAAATAAAATAAAATAAAATAAAATAAAATCGGTCAGATGCTCTAAAGGATAACCTTGCAGCTTACTTAGTTAATGATTTGGTGATGATGCTAATAGTTTTATTAAGCTCATGTAAGTAGAATAAAATTTTAAGATTTATAATATATTTTAAAATATTAAGATTAAATATTATGTCTAAAATTGAAAGTCAATTCCAACAAAATTTTAGACTAATGATATTTTGAATGCAAATTTAATAAATTTTAATGATATATTTTATATATTTTTAAAAAATATATCATTAAGAAAAAAAATAAAATCTGATGAAAATGCATCAGAATTTCTTGTTAAGACTCAGTAAAATAATATCTCATGTGTGTGTATGTCTATATATATAGGCAAAATTTTTAAAATAAGTATGATTAAAATCTTAATTAGCGGATTAAGCACATTTTAAAAAAAATTTAAAAAACGGGCGACTGGCTTAAATCAATTTTTTTTTTTTAAAACAACCCGAACTGATCTCTCACCCTCGTTTTCTCCCTAGGGCAGTATCCCGTCGCTCCTTCGGGCCACCCGACCAGTTATCAGCGATGCCGAAGGTTAGACGCCGGCATTCCCGCCGCCCAGCCGCCGGATCCGAGCCTTTTGGCCGGAAAAAAGGTATTTTGGGTGTTTTTTTTTTCAAAATAAACGAGTAATATGCATTTGTGACATGTATTTTAGTATTTTTAGGTATACATATTGTGGATCTAACTTATTTTGTGTGTCTCGTTAAATTATGAAATATATTTTTTTCATTCCAACAAAGTTTGAAAGTTTAACTACATACAATAAAATAACTAATATGATTTAATGTCGTATTTTTAATTTGATAGTTGTGAGTTTAGAAGATGCTTAAAAAAAAGAAGATCTAATAGAGTTTGAGATTAGGTTTGGATATGAACATCACTTTTTTTTGTTTAAGGGCTGTTTGAGATTAGGTTCAGTATATGAATTTGTTCATTATTAAATAGGACTCAATTTAGAATTTGTAATTGAAACTCATTGAATTTTTTAGTGAAAAGTTATCAATTTTCATTAGTCCTTTAATATGATATTACAGAAAAAAATGATGAAATTACTTTAGGTTATCAATTTTTAGTAAACTCATTTGTATATGATTTGATTAATTGTTATTTTGTGTGCATATTATTGGATCTGAATATATCTATATGAAGTGCTTTTCAGTTTCTTTCCCTTTGTTTTGTGACCTTTGTATTGTCCCTTGCATGAACCTGATTTCTCTCCTACTTTTGTCTACTTATTGGATAATTAAGTTAGAATAACGTCCTCCATGCGTGACATGAATATATTTTTTTATTATATATATCAGATCAACATTAGTTTCTTACTCCTTTTATAGTTTTTTATTTTTTTTCAGACTTTTATTTGTGTAGGTGCTTGGATTTTGACGATATTCATTTCTCTTTATTCTTCATCACTGACTATGTACGCATTTCATGTTGTTAATCTTAGTTAGATTGCTCTATAATTGCCTAACCTCCATTATTTCATATCAATTATCACTTGACACTAACTAGTAATAAATATCTGAAATTCTTTGACTATCAATATCTAACACTTAGCCTTTCGATTGTTCTGTGATAAATTAATTCTTTTATCCAATTATATTGATTAGCGAGGCCTTATAATTTTCCCTGTCATGAATATTTCAATGCATAAACTTGAGTGCAAGCCCATATTGAATTTTAGAAATTTGTAGTGAAAAGGATTTTCAACAAATTATTGATTTTTAAGGCTTCATATATATATGAGAAATTTTATAAAAGAACTTTAAAAGGAATCTCATATTCAATATAATTTGTATAGGTTTAAATTATCTATAAAATCTTAGAAGACACATTGTAAGGAAGCTTTAAAGATTCCTTGCACTAGATAATATCTTCATTAGAAATTTAACCTAAGTGTGAGTGATAAATAGAATCTTCACTAATTTATTGGCTGAATTTTTGTACTGAATTATATTTTTTATCCTAATTAACCATGACTTGGAAGAAAAATTGTTAACCCTCTAGAATTGTATGCTATGTAGAGATGTAAATGAGTGACTCGAGTCGAGTTTTGACTTAATTAAGTTA
Source organism: Cymbidium sinense (assembly GCA_021442155.1). Taxonomy (NCBI): domain Eukaryota; kingdom Viridiplantae; phylum Streptophyta; class Magnoliopsida; order Asparagales; family Orchidaceae; genus Cymbidium; species Cymbidium sinense. The sequence continues at coordinate 86,401,414 of CM038217.1, read as the reverse complement.
AGCTTATTTAATCATTGTTAAGCTCGAGCTTGACTCGATTTAAAGAAAGTCAAATTCTCGACTCAAATTCTTGAGCTCGTTTAAAATGTTTGATAAGCTATCGAATCGATCTGATGATCGTGATATATTACAATTTGTCATTATATAAACAAGCTGACTCAATAAACTGTTATAACTTTGGCATTTACTTCAGTCAGTTTGTAAGATAACGATTAATTTAGCTAATTTAAACAGGTCTGCTCTTCAGCATTTCCACTTCAGGTATACATATTTGATTCGAAAATGAGTTCAAGCACGGTATGTCTGGTGCTGTATTATGGTGGCGAACTTAGCGTCAGTGATAATTTCTTCCCTACGTATACTGGCGGGAAAAATCGTCCTATATTAATTTCTCGTCGGGCTAATTTTAACAGTGTTCAAGGTCAAATCATGCGGTCACTAAACGTTGATTCGACACGGTTCATGATTAATCTCATATGTAGGTTTCTGTTGGTGGTTTCATTGCTACACCACTAGATGATGATGAAGTCTGCGGTCATCATCAATCGACAATTGTGCAACCTATTGTCATATATGTTGAAATTGAAATGAAACAAACTGTCGATTCCGAAGCGCATGATTATCTGCAGATGAATTCCGGGCAATTGAAACTTCTCAACACCACTTACAAGGGCCACATCATTGGTAATTTGTTTGAACTGCTTGTTTGTCTTCAAATTTTCATATTAACCTAAAACACTACATTCATATGTGTAGCAGTGAAGATGTAGACATATCAGTATCTCCTATTCGAGCTACTCATATAGCTTCAACTTCCGTAAATATGGATGAGTACCATTCTGATGCGGTGGCTCCTCCAGAAACCGGGGATGAGGGTTACGAAACAATGCCCAGCGTAACGAGTTCAGACACAGATGATAACGAGGGTGAGATAGGTGAAGAAAATTATCCAAATGCTGCAACCAGTCAGATATTAAGAGATTACTCTAACAAAACAGCGACCTTTGAGGAGCACATGTTTAGTAACAATGAATATGTTCAAGCTTGTCGGTCAACCCAACAATGGGATGAAGAACTAAACTTTGATGGTCTCCCATCAAATTCTATTTTCTTAGAAGATAATTTTATTCCAACAGACCTAATTGAGAGAATGTGTTTTCATGACAAGAGACACCTAAAGTTTACAGTGCAGGGTTGGTCAATCACAAATAATGTGGAATATGTCATATGTGATTCTAATAAATCGAGATTCATAATATGTTGCATTCATAGCAATGATCCTAACAGGCAATGTTTGTGACGTCTACATGCTCGGGCAAGCAAGAGGCTTGGTGGTGCTTGGGTGATTTCAAGTATGTCAGGACCACACACATGTTCACATTCAATCGAGCGGACAGGCAATGCACCTCACAATTTATTAGTTACTACATCCACTGTTATCGATGTCGGTTGGACTTGAAACCTAGGAAATCATTGGTGAATGGACTCAAAGTTTATTAGAGTTTCATATATGAAAGCATGGGATGCACGCAGAAGGCCATACAAAGTATATTTGGTTGGGAAGAGTTTATGGTTTGGATCGGTTCATGGTTATTTTATGTTCGATTATTCGGCACTGTATCAATTGAGCAAGCATTCATGGTCGATTTGAACACATTTTCTGGGCTTTTGGTCCATCCATAGTTGGTTGGCAGTTCTGTAGACCAGTGCTGAGTCTTGATGGTACTTTTCTATTAGGAAAGTATAGAGGTACATTGTTAACTGCTGTTGGTATCGATGCTAACAATGGTTTGTTCCCTTTAGCATTTGCGATCGTTGAAGCGAGAATCTGATGAGTCTTGGGCGGTTTATTAGGACTTTACAAGACTTGGTTCTAATTATATACACGACTCTATGCATTATTTCGACTGACATTCCGGATTGGTGCGTGCATCCTGTGAGATTCTACAATGGGCAAAACATCGTCACTGTTTACGCCACCTCAGGGAAAATTTCAAGAAGGCATGCAAAACTATGAGAATTTCTGATATGGAGTTCATGTGCCAGAAAATGTATGTTGCAGGAAATACAACTAACATCCACATTTACACACGTTATATGACGGATATCAAGAATATTAAACTAAGCAGAGTGGTTACTAGAGAGATGTAGCAAAGTGGACATTGCCATGATGAGGGGTTCTGACACCATGACAACCAACACATCGAGTGTTTTGTGTTAAAGAGAGAGGGCGTGGTTTTACCAATCCGGGCTTTGATTACTTTATTTTCTACAATCGGTGGCGTCTTCAACAAAAGACTCGACGCCGGACTTGATCCGCAAATGATTCACTATTTGCTCCATGTGTGTGAAGGCCGCGAAAATGAGTGAAGCAAGAAGATGCTCGATCCCCACGGATAAATGTGACGAATACTAGGTTTTCACAATGTTGTGTCATTGGTCAATTGAGTGCGATCAAGCGATCAGCATACATGCGGTACCCACAATTATTCCATGTCCTCATGTTATTCGTGATGGGACGGCGTCACATAAACCACTATGTTTCTCACTACACTATCGATGTACCTCCAAATATCTGAGCTCAATTTCATGTTATCCGTCATGGTGGTTAATGTATTTAGCGGGTCACACACAAGCTCATTAGCATTCGGCCTGCTTAGCAGGCGTAATTAAAAATTTATTTTAAATGTGCTTAATCCACTAATTAAGATTTTAACCATGCTTATTTTAAAATTTTTTCCTCCAATCTATTGGCTTTCTGCTTGCCGGCGAGCGCTTTGTTCAATCCCAAGACTTAAGACTCAGCAATTAATTCATTTTTATTTATATCTCATCTACCAAACATGTTAAGTTAAACTTAGACCAAAATTTTAAATTAGTTGGTAGATAAGTTATAGGAAGTTTAGGAGTTGTTTGATTATATATATATAGGGGTGTCAAAAATTGACCCGACTCGATAACTCGACACGAACCCGACACGAAAAATTCGGGTTTGGGTTGACCCGAAAAATTTTCGGGTCGGGTTCGGGTTGAAGAAATTGACCCGAAAATTTTTTGGTTTGGATTGACCCTCAACCCGAAATTGACCGGTTTTGACCGAAATTGACGAAATGACCCGATTGGCCGAATCGACCAAAATTGACTCGATGCACGAAATTGACCCAAATCGGGTTCGGTCATTCGGGTCAATCGGTTAATCGGGTTGGGTCGGTTGAAGTTTTGACGTTTCCAAAATCGGGTCGGGTTGGTCAACGTTTTCAAATGGTCATGGGTCGGACCGAACCCGACCTGACCATATATATATATATATATATATATATATATATATATATATATATATATATATATATATATATATATATATATATATATTTTTTGATTAATTATAGTTATTTTTTCTTAATTCTTTCATTTTGATTATTTTCAATAAGAACATGTTGAAATGCAAACAAGACGCGGTTTTTGATCAGTTATTTAAAGAATATTTACATATATATCATTTAATTTTTATGTATTTATATATTTAATACTTTTATATTTACCTATATTTAAGACTTGAAATAATTTTTGATTATTTTAAGAATATTATGATTTATTTTTAAAATTTTAAAATATATAGAAAAGTAAAAAAGGCAATTTTTTAAACTAAGTATCATTAGAATGCTAATTAGGTAATTAAGTATTGTTAAAAAATTTAAAATAGTCGCGCACAAATTACTAGGCGACTAGCCTAGCCACGTCGGAAACAATGTGGCGTGGCGGTGCCACGTTGAAATGAGGCAAGTCGCCCAATTAGTGGGCCCCAGTAATGGGGCCGATCATTTGATCGGCCTATCTCCTCTCGATTTCGCTCGATTCGCCCCCGACCTTGGATTCCGCCACCCCTAGGAGCTCCGACCGCCCGCTCTCTCCGTCTGAGCATGGTGATCTCCATCTCCAAGCTTCCCGACAGTCATCAACGTAGCTCCAACCGCCTGCATTGCGCCGTCTTCTCCGGGTATTCGAAAGAAACTTCCTTTCTTCCGATCAGCGTTCCGCGCCTTGTGACTTCCCTCTCCCATGTAGGAGCCGTTGGAAGCCAACATTAGCTTTTGACGGCTCCATTTTGTTCGAGAAAATTTCCTGCGGAGGATTCTAACATTTTTTACGCACTTCCCCGTCGTTCTTTGTAAACACACGGTAAATCCCTATTTTTATCAATTTATAAATTAATACAGTATGTGTGCTAGGGATTAGAGTTGTATGGTTAGACTTTTGTTTGAGATTTGATTTGTAGGTTTGTGTTGGCGTTGCAGTTCATGTGTTAAGTAGCCAAGGGTAGTATTATTTAGGGTGTCGATTGATATAAATTTTTAATTATTCATATAGCTTATTTTGCAAGAATGAATAGAGAATTTGTTTTGCTGATCCTTTTCTATGGAGGCGAACTAAGTATCGATGAGCAATTTAGTCCAAGTTATGTGGGAGGTTGAAATCTTCCGGTTAAGGTTCTGCGTCACAGCACCTTACTGGAATTGAAGCAACGGATTATGAGAACCTTGCCATTGATCCAGAGCATCACACAATCACTCTTACAGGTCGTTATCCGGTGGGTGGCGGATTTATAGCGTCTGTAATATCTGACGATGACGTTTACGAAGTTACACTTGATGAAGCTTCTCGTCAGATATTGGTTTTGTATGTCGAAGTGGAGAATGCTAATCTTGCATCCACATCAACTGATCCGGTAATAAGGTCAGTAGATATACGGCCACGATACACGGATTTCATCACATGCACCTTTGAGGACAACGCGACTTTGATGAGTTAATTCTCAAGTAAAATTTGGTCAACCTTCCTATATTTATTCTTGTAATAATTAATATGATATGTTGTCGTCCAACTTATGAGTTTTATGACAGTGATGATGTTGTCTGTCATTCAGAGGAACTGTATGTGCCTCAGAGTGCTGCACACAAAGATGAGTATCAAACTATGAGTAGTGGTTCTAGTAGTGAGTCTGAGCAGGATATCAATGATGAGGACTGTTCACTAGGTGTAGAAGCCACTGTGCTTGGGAATCTAGATATCCATAATCTTTTAAAAAATCACTCACTCTAAAATATTGACAGTGAGAGTCATATGTTGTCCAACAATAAGTATATTCGGATGTGTCAAACTACGAGAGAGTGGGACAACGATGTTAACTTTTGGCGACCCATCGACGATTATCCTAACAGATGATATTGAAATCCCAGGTGACATTGTCGAAGGTATGTGTTTCGCAAGTAAACAGAGTCTGCAATTTGCTGTTGTTGGGTGGTGCATAGTAAATAATGTTCAATTCCAAACAGTTACCTCTAACCAAATGAACTACACGGTTGTATGCATACATCATGATAGTCCAGCAAGACCATGTAAGTGGCATTTGCATTGTAGCAGCAGCAGACGCTTAGGGGGTGCTTGGAGAATATCAAGAGTTGGTGAAAATCATAGATGTATCAACGCAGTAAGTGCAGTCGGTCATCGACAATGCAATTCAAAAATTCATAGCTTACTTCATTATACCTGTGATCAGGCATCAGATAGATCTGAAGCCTAGGGAGATTATAGGTAGAATGGTGTCGAAATTCAATGTTAAAGCTTCGTACATGAAGGCTTGGGATGTAAGGCGTAAGGCAATAAAAGCTATATTTGGCAATTGGGAAGAGTCTTACAGGACTCTAAGTCTTTATATGGAATCAGTTTGTAGTAGTTTACTTGTAGTCTATAGAATTGATCTAGCATTTGGCTTTTTTTTGAGCATTTGGTCCTTCAATCATGGGATGGATTATTAGGCCAGTCTTGAGTTTAGATGGTACTTTTGTTAGGCAAGTATCGTGGTACATTATTAAGCTCTGGAATCGATGAAAATAATGGGTTGTTTCCACTAGCCTTTCTTTGTTGTGGAGTCCGAGTTGATTGATTCACGGTTGTGATTCTTACTATGCTTTGATATGTTGCTTGTTGTGTATGCTAGACGTGATCTGTGCATAATATCTGATAAACATGCTTTGGTTTATTACATGGATGTAAGGAAGTATTTCCATGGGCAGCTCACAGACACTGTTTGCGTCATCTGCGTGAAAATTTTAAGAAGGTAATACGTAGATTGGGGATTGGTGATGTTGAATTTCTATGCCAAATGATGTATATGATAGAAAATACTGATGATATTCGTCAGTTCAATCATTTAATGTTAGATATTAAAAATGTAAAAGAAGAAGCGCACACATGGCTTGTAGTGACCACTTAAATGGTCAAATTGTGCACGATGGTGGTATGCGTTATGAGACAAGGGCTAATGCATCTAAGTGTTTTAATGGTGTCCTAAAGCAGACGCGTGGTTTATCGATTCAGCTTTAATCACTACTATCTACTACAAATTAGTAGCCTTGTTCATGAAGACTAGCCAGACTTGAGGAAGACGACTTATCTATTTTTCACCCAAAGGGCATCCATAATGTTACGATCTTGAAGAGAGGCTAGACATTTCCACGAACACTGGCATCAACCCACATGAGATGCAAGTTTTGATAGGTCCAGTAGATCATTCAAATTTGATTTGCTA